>PVHX01011808.1:0-62366 GCA_004024805.1 Geosciurus inauris
CTGACTAAATATATACAAAATATACTTAAGGTTATCCAAGGGAAAATACAGGACACTACAGGAGGACCTAACATGAAGGGAAACCTCATTGTAAGAAGCCTCCCTGAGAAAGTGCGGTGTACAACAACCTGAGGGATAAAGAGAAACCAAGACTGAAGTGCTCCAATTAAGGGCCAGGGCACAGGGAAAAAGCAGAGGGGTCACTGGTCAGGGGGCATTCAGGAAAAAGAGCTACAAGTTGTGCTGGTGACAAACAGATCCCGATACCCACCTTTCAGGTGGCCAGAGAATGTCCAGTTTGGTAACTGATTCTGGAGGGGAACGTAGTGGGCTAACGGGAATGGAAGAGATGGATTTTGGGAATTGTAGTGACTAAAGTGAGTAAAGGAGCTACTTGTCTGAGATGAAGAGGTCAAAGAACTGAGTGTTCAGGAGTGGGGTAGCTCATTGTGGGGATGGTTATACATCTCTACAATCAAGGCAGCTACTGTGAAAGAAACTGGTAATAAAGAAATGGACTCATTCTCCTTGCCCTGAGATTCAGGAGCATTGGGAGGATGAACAGCCTCCACATATAGTGTCCTCTCAAACAGAATGCTTGGCACAGCATTTCTGCTGCACAGAACCTCTTCAAACAGTTTTCCTGAGCCTCCTTTCAAAGTAGGTTGTTCTTTCCACATGGAGCCACAGCACACCCTAACCCCTAGAGCATGCTACACTCGCATTACTCAGTGGTACTGGTATATGTTGCTCTGTACTGCTAGGCAGTTTGCCCATCTCACCCACAAGCCCCTTAAACACAGGGACTATATATTTTTTTACTACCACATGTCATAATGAGCACATGTTCAATAAACATTTACTGATGGAGATTAGTTTAAATTTGATAAAGTGTGTGACAGATCTTTATAAATTGAACAATGTTGTGCAGTAGGGATCATAATTATTCAAACTGATATACATTTTAGTAGCACCTATTATATTCCCTGAAACAAAAACAGCCAATGTCAACAATTTTAAAGGACCTTAAAGGCACCTACCTGAAGGCATTCTTTAAACTGACTCCTAAGCCCTAAAGCCTTCATTTATTAACTTGTCCTAGAAGATAGGATTACGGTGGGAATAAAAATCACTAAGTTCAGAGTTTCCAAACCAAGGCGAATATCACAGTTACCTAGAGAGCTGTTAAAAACAGAGAATCCTGGGTCTCACTCTAGACCCTAGTGGGTAAGAATTTCTGGGTTTGGGCCTTAGAATTTGTAGTTTTCAATTAGCTCCCTGGGTAATTCTGAAGCAGTGGGTCCATGAACTGGCACGGCATCCAGAGGCCACTAATATTTCCTAATTTCCTATACAACAGCCCTGACTAATGGTGCTCCAGATTGTTTGAACATGTCTAGTAAGAGAGAACTAATCAGTCACACTTTATTCTGAATTTAGATTATTCTGGAACAGTGCAACTCAAAGTCTCTGATAAAAGCAGGGTAGCACAGAGGTTCAGAGTAGATTCTGAGGCTATATTTTCTGTATTTGAGTTCTGGCTCTCACTCTAACCGGCTTTGTAACTTTCATAAATGGTTTAATCTCTGTGCCTCAGTCCTCTCATCTTTTTTTTTTTTTTTTTTTTGGTACTGGGGATTGAACTCAGGGATACTCAACCACTGAGCCACATCCCCAACCCTATTTTGTGTTCTATGTAGAGATAGGTTCTCACTGAGTTGCTTAGCACCTTGCCTTTGCTGAGGCTGGCTTTGAACTCATAATTCTCTTGTCTCAGCCCCCCAAAGTGCTGGGATTACAGGCGTGCGCCATGGTGCCTGGCTAGTCCTCTCATCTTTAAAGTGGAAAATTAGTACTTATTTTTATAGGATATTGTGAAATCTAAATGAAAGAGTTATATATGTCTACCAATAGTAATCACTGAATATGTGCTAGTTGTTGTTATTGATATTTTTTTCAGATATTGTGCCAAAATATATGCCTGATAGTTATACCTGTAAAGCACTTTTACTTAGCATACCATGCAATCATTTAAATATCTTGTGTGTGTGGGGTATACCATTATGCAATTTCAATTTTTAACTTAAAACTTCATATTTTACCTTTCTCATTACAAATAAATATTCTGCAATAGCATGGCTCACATGGGCCTCACAAACTGAGCTTGAGTCTCAACCATGGTGTTACATTAATTTTTATGTGTCTTGAATTTGTGGTGGGGAACTTTCCTTGTGACCTACACAGCCTATGGCTTCCTTTTGTGAGCCCTGCTTCTCTCTTCATGGGCCTAGGAGGAAGTCAATCCAAGCTAATCAGAATCTTTGTTCTTGAAATTTAGAACTGAGATATTTGTGGGTTAGGGTCATTTGAGGAAGAGAAGGCATACAAGGGGCTAAGACAGTCACATTTGGACCACACACAAGGAGAAGCTGAGGGATGGGACAATAGAGATAGTGCTACTAGAAGGGAGAGAGTGATAACAGGGAGGAGAGAGAGGAGGAGAGAGGGGGAAGGCTGTAGGGAAGAGTGATTCACACATGCTGTGCTGGCTCCTGACAATTCAACTTCCTGGTTCCAGTGACTTATTTTGTTTTTTAAAGAAATAAACATCTTTGATTTTCTTAAAAAATACACCCCACAAAAATGAAGATTGAGTGTACAAACAAGTAAGCAAATGGGGAAATGGATTGACTTCAGCAAAAGTAATTGAAAAGTAACTGTGCATCTGGCTCCCAGGCAATCCTTATCATGGATCTCTAACCATCTCTTCACACACTGGAGTAGGGCAGGCGAACTGCCTATGTAGCCAACATTTGCTGTTTAGTACAGACCTAGCCATCTGTCTCTACCAGACATTCAAAGAAACCTACAAGACCGGGGTCTAGAAAAACCTTATAAACACCCTGAAACTGATCTTAGGCTAAAGGTGGCAGAAGCAGCCTGGTATGCTGACTTCATGCCAGGAGAAGAACAGGTCTGATGATAGCCTTATATGTCCAGTCAATACTGGGCACCTCAGATTGACACCATGGGCATCCTGAACAAACAGAACTTCTGCTATTAAGATTCACAGTCCATAGGCAGCTAAGAGGCTATTGGGCAGTTGGGAGGGAAAACACTGGCAAAGAAAGGTGTGTATTCAAGGTGACAGAAGCAAAAATGAAGAGGAAGCAAATCATCCTTGGGATCAGGATACCCTCGGCTTATTTCCTCATACTCTCTTTTTACTTGAGTCAGCTTAAATAGGTTTCTGCTATTTGCAACAAAAATTACAACTATGATCATCCTTTTCCCCCTCCCCACAGTAGCATTGATAAAGCTGAACAACTATGACCATTCTGCTAATTCTAGCTTGACTTTAAAAATCAATTAAATCATGGACCCATAATGTGCAAATGAAGTATTAGGTGCCACAAGGATGCTCTGGGATTTACAAACTAGTTTGGGAGGAAGGGCAGAAACAGCTAACAAGATACCAGATACTGTGATAAGTCCTGAAGAGAAGTGTAATTGTGCTGCAACTGCAAAGGAGAAAGGAGGAATTTATGAATTTTAGAAATGCAATCTGCTTTTCAGTTTGAGATTTCATATATATATATATATGTATATATATATGAAATAAAAAAATATATCATGCCTGCCATTCTCAATGCAGCTACTGACATTTGAAGCTGAAGAATAGAGTTCAAAAAGGAAAATCAAATGTCAATTGTCACCTTCCTGTGAATAAAAAAAAAAGGGTTATATTCTGCTCCTGGATGAAGTTACTTGGTAGGACTCTATATTACCTTTCTTCAGCATCAGTAAGAATGTAACAGATACTCAAGACAAATACAACTCCTTTTTCATCTTTTTGGTATGTAAAATGTTAAGCTTTGCTAGGATCATGAATAATCACAAATGTAGATGAGTTTACCCTAGAAAACCATTCTGAAAACTGACTATATTATTTTAAAAAAGAGTGAAAGAAAAGAGCCTGTAGCTGTCATCCCTAACAGATTGCCTTGTTGCTGTTCCTGCCAATTTCTGAGAGAAGAAATATTTCCATTCGGTTCCAGTTTTCAACATAAGTAAATAAGGAAGTAATGTGGCTGATTTCCGTTCTAGTGGCTCAATATTAAGTTGGCTGAGGAAACTGTTGTTTGCAGAAATAGTTCTGGGATAATTCAAAAGGGGGAAAATACCGGCGCCCAGATGGTATTGGTTTTTTTTTTTTGCTCCAATTATACTGGGATATTAATGCTTCATTCCCCATAGTTAAATGTTCCAGGCTGTATTTATAGCTTATCCGCTCTTCTCTGCCTGCACTGTTACACTTGGAAAATGAAGGAGTTCCTACAAACTAGCACACAAAGTGACAAAGTGGCATTCTGAATTGGCAAGGAGGAGAAAGAACAAATGAAGAGCAGATTGTTAGCACTACTCTATCCTTTGCAAAGAACAAACACAAAGTTATTTTGCTTATACTCAAGCATTGTTATAGAAATGTGTAATGTTTAAAAAGTTAGTAGTATTAAAACAGAAATCACCATTTTGAGGGCCATTTACTTACAAATTTCTAATTAAAATAGCCCTTATGCTTCTAGTAGAATCTTGGAGCTATCACATACCTCATAACTGGCCATCTGGGCAGTTTCAGCTCAAACTTCCACATATTTTCTGGCACACTAAGAAATATCTTCTGTATTGACTGTATCTTCTATATTCATTATATTATTTGGAGTTTTGCTTAAACCCAGGATTATGTCAGTTACACTGGAGATTTTTATACTTTTTGCCATATATATTCGCTGAATATGCTCCTAAAGGCAATTCAGTGTATCTGAACAGAACTCCTCACTCTTAGTCACAGATCCACATTTCCAACATAGGCATAGCTTGTATGACAGTACACAATTGTTCCAGTTTTGTAACACTAAAAATTATGGGACGTCTCAGTAGTTATGAGAACAGATCTCAGAGCACCAGATCTCACCCTTGGGTGACGACATGGGTTTGAAAGGCCTTAATTTTCACAGCTGCTGACTAAGGTTATTATAGGATAGTTGTAAGGATTAGATGAATGGATGTGAGTAAATTATAAATACATGTCCTTATTATTCCCCTTCCTAGATGTTTTTCAATTAAGTCCTTTTGTCCTTGCCTTAGGTCACTGTCCTTTAATCTCATCTGAGTACCACACTATCCTTTTAATTTCTAAATTTTATCCATCTGACATATTCAGACACTGTTCTAAAAACAGTTCTAAAGACAAATCCAAGCAAGTCCGGACAATTTCAGAATCTATTAGTGATTTTGCTTGGTGCTAAAAATTCCAGCCTGGCATCCGTAATTCTCATGAACAGATTCAGGTGGCACATCAGAAGTGATGGGAATAAGCCCAACAGTGTCCATATGGGTAAAAATTGTTGAATTAATAAATGGATTTAGAAATTAAGTAGGGACTTTAGTTGTACCTTTATCACTAATCAGCTCTAATGTTCTTTTGTGGCCTTGGTTTCCTCATCTGGAGGCTGATTATCATAACTTTCTTTGCTCAAATCCTATAATCTTTCCAGCTTTCTTGTTTGGGCACAAAGTCACAACTATGTTTGGTCTAGTCCCTAAATTTCTCACATTCAGTTCTGCTTTTAGTTATTCCTTTTGCTTAAAAACCTTCTGTTCCTCCACATGGATATCTTCCTGTGAAAATTCTACTCTAAAATGTTTAATTTCACCTTACTCAGGAAGCCCTCTCATCTAAGCTCTTATCTCACTCTCTTTATTTGGGATGAATTTCTTTTGCTGTCAATTTCCTAGAACATTGAGAGTACTCTATTGTTAAGACTTTACTGCAGTTTCGCTCTTTTAACAGTCATTTACGTGTTCAAAAGACTGTAAGTCTGAAACCTTTCTCAGTCTTTAGCAGAGGGCCATTGGCTGTGTTGAGTGCTCAACATTTTGAGTTCAGATACTCAGCAACTTCATAGTCAGAAAGGTGTTTGCTGCAAACTTCTTACTAACATCCCAAAATTTCAGGCTCTGGGCATGTTAATAAAGAGACTTGAAGGCAAGGAAACACAACTTTTAAAGAAATTTTCAGTGGGCAGAACTCTCTAGAGAATTTGACTTATACTTGGTTTTTCAAACTGCAACTTTTAGATCAGTTATATCAAATTAATTTGCAGTGCTTGTTACAGATGTGAGTTCTTGGCCCTACTCAGACTTACTAACTTGATATCTCTGGTGGGGACGACATTTGTGTGTGTGTGTGTGTGTGTATTTTTGGGGGAGGGGTAGTACTAGGGATTGAACCCTGGGCTGCTTAAACACTGAGTCACATTGCCAGCCCTTTTTTATTTTGAAACAGGATCTCACTAAGTTGCTTAGGACCTTGCTACATTGCTGAGGCTGGTCTCAAATTTGGAATCCTCCTGCCTCAGCCTCCTGAGATGCTGGGGTTACTGACAGCACCCAGCTTGGGCATATGCATTTTTAAAAAAATATTTTTAGTTGTCAATGAACTTTATTTATTTATTTGTGGTACTGAGAATTGAACCCAGTGCCTCACACATGCTAGGCAAGTGTTCTACTGCTGAGCCACAACCCCAGCCTGGCCACCTGCATATTTAACATGCATATAGTTTTAGTGACTTAAAAGTCAGTCCTATATTTGATTGTCCTATATTTCTTATGACAATATCATAATTTAGCAATTCTTGAAGTATTGTGCAGGGACTCCTGAGTGTCCCTGGGACTTTTTTTTTTTTTTTTTGGTACAGGCACTAAACCCAGGGGTGCTTAACCACTGAGCCACATCCTAAACCTCTTTTTAATTTTTTTTTTTTTTTTTTAATTCGGAGACGGGGTCTTGCCAAGTTGCTTAAGGCTTGCTAAATTCCCAAGGCTAGCCTAAAACTTGTGATCCTCCTGTTTCAGCCTCCCCAGTTGCTGGGATTACAGGTGTGCACCAGCATGCCTGGCTGGCTGTCCCTGGAACTTTGTCAAAACTGTATTTGTAGTAGTATTAGGACATCTGCCTTTTTCATTTTCATTCTCATAATATGGTGCAATTTTCCAGAGGCTTCATGATGAGTGATACTCTGAGAAAATGCAGAAGAAATGAGAATCTAGCTATCTCCTACCAAGACCAACATTAAAGAATTTGTAAAAATGTAAAACATTGCCATTCTCAATATTTTTGTTTGTTTTGGAAAATATTCTTTATAAAAATGCTAGTTATTATATAATGAGTTTATTATTTTTAAAAGGAAACATTTTTAAAAAGTTGTTTTGATTTCTACAATGGCAAATATTGATAGCTGTAATCCACACACACCCAAAAACAACTCTTTAAAGTTCTCAGTAAATGGGATGGGATTGTAGCTCAGTGGTAGAGCGCTTCCCTCCCATGCAATAACCACTGGGTTCGATCCTCAGCACCACATAAAAATAAATAAAGATTAAAAAAAAAGTTCTCAGTAAGTTTTAAAGCATAAAAAAATTCTAAAGTCAAAATATTTGATAAGTAACAGCAACTTTTTTTTACTAATAATTCTCAATTTATTAAAAAGGGCTCTATAACTTTACAACTAGTACCAGACTAACACCAATATTTTAAAGATAGTATTAATACATTTAAGCCATTTATCAACATAATTCCTAATTCAATTCATTTTCCATTACAACAGAAAAATCAGAGGCAACTATCCATTTTATACGTATTAGGTTTTTGTTTGTTTTCCAATTTGGAGTAGGCAGTTTTAGCAAGCTCCCAGGTGATACTAATGCAACTAAATTTAAAGAACCATCATCCAAAAGCAAGAGAAAATATCTGAAGGACTTTAGGAAGTGGTATTATTATATCTGAACATTAAGATAATCCTGAAGGCACTAAGTGCAGGTGGTAGACCTGGATTCTTAAAAGCCGAGTCCCCGTCCGGTATTCAATTTTCCACATCTTTACAATAAAGATGTCTTTCATGCATTTCTGGCTCTGTCAGAGTTTCGTGCATTCCCACTGCTCAAGGGCAAATCAAGAGCTATCTTTCTGAATAATAATTCAGGGTGAGAATAATCTTGAAGACACAAATCCAAGCATGTCACTTCTGCTTAGAAACCTTCATTTTCCGGTGAATTCCACAAAGAAGTGAAACTCCTTATCCTGGCTCACAGGCCTCACAAGATTTGGTCCCTAAGTCCATGACCTCATCTCCCTCCCTCCTCATCTTGCCCCTTTTGTTCCAGGCTGTGGCCTTTTTTTCTCTTCCTTGATTTGGCTACGTTTGTCCCAACCATAGGGCCCCTGCACTTGCTATTCGCTCTGCTTGCAACGCTCTACCTTAGATCTTCATGTGGCTTATTACTCCCTCACATCGTTCCATTCCACCGCCCTGTCTAAATTTCTTTAAAGCACTTACAACCATCTTAAATAGTCCTGTTTGTTGACTTGCTCTTGCTCTGGTTCTCCCACCAAAGTGTCAGAGATTTGACAGCGGGGCTTTTGCTAGTTCACCAGTGTGTCCCTGGCGCCAGGGTAGTGCAGGTAGATATTTGGCGCTCAGTAAATATTCGGCGGCCGAACTCATGCACCCAGGCCAGCCCTTCAAAAAGAAGGGTGCACGTCCCAGACTCCTTCACATCCGACACCGACGCACTTGCTACCACCCACGCCTCAACAACCCCAGCACCTTCCTCCAAGCTACCCGGTTCGACCCCTCACTCACCGGACCAGAGCGGAGCTCCTTCCGCTTGAGCGGATGCTTGAACCGGAAGTGTACTGTGAGACGCGAACCCGCCTCCGAGCCGAGGAAGTACTTCCGGGACAGTAGGAGAGGCGAGTCGGTGGCGGCGGCTGTGGTGAGGGTGGCGGCGGGCTGGGAGCTGGGCTTTCTGGGTTGAGGCAGGCAGCGTGGGGTCCTGGGCCTGGTCCCTCTTGGAGGTCGCTGGGGCTGGGGAGGAGGCGGCCCAAGGGCGGGCGGCGGACGCCTCCCGGCGGGGAGCAGGAACCGCGGAATGGCCTTGGTTAGCGAAGCGCAGCGTTGGTGCCAGCAGCTCCTGTCGGCGTCGGAGAAGTTGGGAGCTCATGTTTACTGCACATCTCCGGTTTGGGACCTGCAGTTGGATGTGGGAAGAAGGGGGAAAGCTTGTCTGTCCATCTAGAGCAGTCACATTAATAACGATAGTAAGGTTGCAAACTACCGCCTCTGTCGCGAATACTGACAGCAGCTATTAACCCACGAGCCCTTCGGTGCCATAGTTCTTCCAGGCCCCTCACCTGCGTCTTTGAGTCTTTAGAGGAGCACATAGCCCCGTTTGACAGATGAGAAAACGGAGATGCAGAGAAGCGGAGTTACTTTTGGACAGGGTTAGAAGAAAGTCGAACTCCAGAGCCAAGGCTCTTAGCTATTAAGCTTTGTCGCTCTCCATTTCGCTAGTGGAGGTGGGGGGCAGCATATACAAGCGTGCATGTATTTCTGTTTCTTAAAAATGTGGATCAACTCTTTAGTTGGGAATCTTTCTCTTCCAATTTTGAAAATAACATACTTGTTATACAATACCTGGAAAACCTAGAAAAACATTAAATAGTGTAATTCCATGTACCTAGTATTTATTCGTGTGTGTGTGTGTGTGTATGTGTGTATGCGTTTATGCATGCGTTTTGCTGCTAGATTATGAATCCATTGAGAACCGGGATGGTACAGCCATTTAATAATGAGAGTAATAATCAACCATCACAAAAACATTCTTTTTTGGCCTAGCCTAAATGTCTGGCACAATCTACATGTTCATTAAATCTTTTTTGCACAAATGAAAAAATAGAGATAACCAGCTTTTAATATTTTGACTTAGTCTTTTATTAAATTTCATGAATTATATTTATGCAATATGTGTATTACATATTACATATGGTATACTATATATACTAGTTAGGTGTTGTAACCTGGAGACAGTATAAGGAAAAGATACTAAAAAATACTGTATTCAGCTACAGAAACATTGTGTGTGGGGGGTGGAGAGAGATCTATTCTCTGTTGATATTTGGGTAACCTGGAAACTAATATCTGCTCTTTGTAGAAGTAGCAATAGTATCTTGGCTTTAATTGCCAAAGAGCTCTACTTCTGAAAGGAATTGAATTGTATAACATTGCTATTCAAAAACTGATCTGACAAAAATGTTATCTGATGGCTTAAATAATCTCTGGAAAAATTGAGATGGGAATGATTAATGATTAATAGGATTTTTGAAGGACATTGAATAAGTGGAAAAATTGACAACTGGGACCTCATCAAAATGAAAAATTGCTCTGTGAAAGACTCTAAAGACAATGAAAAGAAAATCTACAGACTGGGATAAAAATATTCACAAACCACATATTAGAGGACTTGAATCTAGAATATACAAAGACCTCTCAATAGTAAATCTAATTAGAAAACCAAATCTAATTAGAAAATGAGCAAAAGATAGAAATAGATATTATACTGAAGAGGCTATTCAGTAAGCACATGGAAAGACATTCAACATCCTTAACTGTTGGATAAATGCACTTTAAAAGCCACAGAGAAATGCCACCACATTCCTGTTTAGAATGGCTCAGATGAAAAATTGTGACACAAAAGTGGTGAGCATATAGAGAAGCTTGATCATTTCCAGGGAAAGTAAAAAGCTATACTACTATGGAAAAGAGTATAACTTTCATATAAAACTAAGGATGAGCTTACTATATGACCTAATGATTATGCTCTTGGTCATTTATCACAGACAAAAGAAAGCTTATGTTCCTTTATGAACCTGTATGTGAACTTTTGTAGTCATTTTGTTTGTGTAATAGCCCCCAAATGGAAATGGCCCATATAACAGTTGGTAAATAGTTCAACTGTGATACATTCATACCATGGAATACTGCTACTCAGAAATAAAAAGGAACTATTGGTACAACTTAGGTCAATCTCGAGGGCCTCATTGTAGAATCAAAAAATTCTCAAAAGAACTTGGTGTGATTCCATTTATAAAATATCTTTAAATGACAAAATTTCAGAGAACAAATCAGTGATTAGTTGTTATGGATTGGGCAAAGTATGTATGGGAAGTGGCTGTGGCTAAAAGATAGCAGAAGGGATCCTTATGATTGAACTAGTTTGTATCTTGACTGTGGGTAATAATCACAAGCATTTATGCAGTTGGCCCTTTATATCCACGGGTTCCACATCCATAGATTGAAAATATTTGGAAAAATATATCTGTGCTGAATCTGTACAGATTTTTTTCTTGTCAGTATTTCTTAAACAATGTAGAAAAACTACTAACAGCATTTACATTTTATTAGCTCTTATAAGTAATCTAAAAATGATTATATGAGAGGATGTGTGTAGGTTATATGCCATTATACAGTTTTATGTAAGGAACTTGACCATTATTTTGCTATTATCCAGGGGTCCTAGAAACAATTCTCCAAAGATAGTAAGGGGCTGTATATGTGATAACATTTTATAGAACACAAATTAGTGCCTGTAAAACTTGTGAAATATGAACATCAGGGGTGGATTGTCAGTGTCAGGTTCCTTGTTGTGATATTACTCTGTATTTACACGTGTGATTACTAGGGAGAGTGAATGAATGCATATGGAATTTCTATTATTTCTTACACTGCATGTGAATCTATGAAAAATCTCAAAAGATCTAAATAAGGTAATTTATATAAAAATCCTATATCAGTAATTTTTTTCTTGGGCTTTTATTTTACTAGGTGATGTTCTAATCATGTCGGATAAAGATGATATTGAGAGTCAAGTGATAACTGAAGCAACTCCCATCCTTGAAGATGGAAATTGTGAGCCAGCCAAGAATTCTGAGTCTGTTGACCAAAGTGCTAAGCAGGAGAGTAAATCAGAACCTGTAGTGTCCACTCGGAAAAGACCAGAGGTCAAACCTTCTAGTGACTTTGAAACTACAGAAGTTCTCCCTGTTCAGGTATTGCATGCTACAGCCAAAGTAGAATATTTATTAAAATATTGGAATTTAAAAATGGGGTTAAAAGTGACTTGGATTCAATGCTAATTTAAGGTTGCACTTAGCTTTTTTTGTAGAACTGTAAGATACATTTTTCTCAGTTGTATAAATGCTTTTAGAAGTACTTGTCTTTGCTACTTGGTGCTTACATGGTGATGATATACATCTGTTAGTCAAGCAATATATTTATTTGCTCATACTTTTGCTAATAATTAGATATCTATACTCTCTGATTCTAATTTTTCTATTTTATTTTGTCTTTTGTTTTACTTCTCAACTGGGAAAAATAGGAGTCTGTTGACAAAGGTGCACCTCAAACTGGATGGGGGTATTGGGGAAGTTGGGGCAAGTCCTTACTGTCTTCAGCCTCAGCTACAGTAGCCACAGTAGGTAAGTTGTCAGTAGCTTCATTATTTTTTATGTGCACTTTGCTACAGATTTTATAAATTGTTTGGATAATAATGTTTTCTTCTGTGATTACTCAGAGGCTTTATAATTTGAAGGTGGTTAAATGACGGGCTGATACATACTGCCACTAGAATTTGAAGCATTTTCTCATTAGAAAGTTGAAGTCTGGGAATTGTTAATGTAAATGTATGAGTTAAGAATTTTTATATTAATTATATATTGTTATGTATTGTTAAAATAACATGTCCTATGGCCATAATGGTTTTAAAAATATGCGGGTATGATTTTTGGTTTGTTTCTTCAGTCTTGGTACAAATAGCATAAAATGTTATTTTTTTTTTAGGACAAGGTATTTCAAATGTCATTGAGAAGGCAGAGACTTCTCTTGGGATCCCTAGTCCCAGTGAAATTTCAACTGAAGTTAAGTGTGCAGCAGGTCAGTATACAGAAATATTAAGGCCTAGGATTTTGGATTAAAATGGAACAGTTGAGTTCATTTTTCAGTAGATATATATTGAACATGCCATGCTCGGGGCATCATGGGACTGTGGCAAGAAAGATTTGTAATCCTGAGCTGCCAGTTAGAGATCCGTGTCTAACCAATCATGTGTCTTCTCACTCTCCACATCTACAAAATGATCTCCAAAGACTGTTATAAATATTAAATAAATAAAGCCATGAATATAGAATATGAGAATTGTTTAACATTTTTCTTGGTATATTTGAGAAAGTGACCAAAGAGTTAGTTGAATTTAAATCTATCATGACAAGAGAAAAATATTTTACTTGTTAGTTTGGGGGTTGTATATTGTTTTTGCTTTTGGATTTTAATGAAGGTGAAGTTTTATTCTGGAGACTTGCCTTGATCAAAGGGAAATATACTCTCAGTTAAACCATAAAGGGCAGAATTATCACCAGGAATCAGGAGGGCCTGGGATCAAAGAATAGAAAGTTTTTCAGTACCTGGTTTGCTTTCTCTATCTGTCAGAAACCTTATTTTCTCTTGTTATTCTCTTTGCTCATCTATGTCATTTTTCTTTTGAAGCAAATTGATTCTCTGTGCTTGTCTTCTCCAGTTCCAACTTTATATTGAATCCTGGTATTTATACCTATCAGAGACCATCTGACATCTGTTATTTCCAAGTTCCTAGGAGAGGCAATTAGATTGGCATAAACTTGAGTCACTTGTCCATGGACAGGAGATGAGATCACATTATATAAACGTGTGCAGAGGACTATGTATATGAATGAGTTTGAGGCATTATTCTTAGACTACTCTACTTAAAATAACAGAATATGTGACTAAGAGTGAGTTTATTTTTCCCACTAAGAACTCCAGAAATAGTCTGTTGCAGAGATAGTTCATTGATGTTAGGGTTCTGGGTTGGCTTCACTCCTGTTTTCTTTGTTGGTTTCTTAATGTCTGCCAGATAATACTGAAACTCCAAGTATGATTTTTTTTCTAAAACAAAAATGCTAAGTCAGAAATTAAGTGGGAAGAAAGTATCATTTCTCCTCCTGCATCTCTCTCTTTAAAATGAGTACTTTCCCCCAGCAATTCTGAGCATACTTCTTGTCAGATACCGTTAACTAGAACAGGGTCTTATGTTCATGCTGTAGCAGAGAGGGGGTTTTGGGCATTATCAGAAACTTCCATATCAGGAGTTGGGCTCAGGCAAGGAAAAGAAAAGTTATAAGTGGCTTTGGATATGTAAACAGCAGTGTCTTCATAACACCTGAAAGATGTTTACCACACAGGGCCATGTTTTAAAAAGGACATTGAAAAACTAGAGTGAATCCTGAAAAGATTGAGCTTTGTGCTGAAATATCTAGAATTAATGTCATAGAAAATTGAAGATATAAGGGATATTGACTATGAAAATCTCAAGAAATTGAAAGAATATTCTGGTTCTTTCAACATGTCTGAAGACTAGTGCAGAGAAGAGGGCTTAGGTTTATTTGTGGCTCATGGAGAGAGAATGAGTATCCCCCAACCCCAAGTGGAAGTTACATGGACTTAGATTTTAGTTTTAGAGTTTGATAGTGAGAACTTTCCCAAATTATAGTGGACTGCCTTTTGACAATAAATCCTTTCCATCTTTTAAAGTTCCTAAGGAAAGAGGTAAATTCCATTGTCAAGAATATTGTCTCTGAGATCTGTCTTTTCGAAACTTTGAGCAGAGGCTGCAGGTCAATATTTGTTCATCTTTTAGGGATTTTGCTGTTTCTTTAAAGGTTGTTGTCTTTTGCTCTCCTATTTTTTGACAGGTGGTTATGGTATATGTAGCTTAGAGTGATACTTTCAAGGCATTATTAAGCTTTTTTAGGGTGAGTCTAGAGTAGCCTTTACTCTGAGGACTAGTTTAAACTTTATCGCTAAGGCCTAACTTCTGAGGTTTTTACTTAATTCCCAGTTGTTTAAAGAGGTCTTTTTCCTTTGGTTAGTTGAAATTCAAATGTCTCAACTTAGCATGTGCTCTGGGGATGGTTTAGCTTACCATTCCATAGCAGTTCCTCCCCACCCCGTCCACCAACTTTGTGGAGTCTGAGCAGCATGGTGTTCAGCCGAAGACACAGGGCACACCTGTGTAGACTCTTGGAACTCTTAACATGCAGCTGCATCCTCTCTAGTTTTCTGCCCTGCAGCTCCCAGCTGCTTCAGTCTTTTCTGGCTCCAGTCTTTGTTCCACTCATTATGATTGCTGTGCTCTGCTTATGTTTCCTCTCTTTGTGTTGTGGTTTGTTTGGAAAGTTCCTCTAGACAGAAAGTCAACCCAATTGTAGGGTTCATGTTATTTCTCTTTGTCCTATACCAGAGTCTTGTACTGCCTCTTGTCCAGTATCTGCAAAAGGTTGTTTCTTAATATTTTGTCCAGTTTTCTAGTTGCTGTGGTAGGAGGGCAAATCCGGTACCAGTTAATTCATTATAGCTGGAAGTAGAAGTCCTCCCTGTAATAGAGTATTTGATGTAGTTAGATTATTTCATGTAGTTATCTCCTTTAAGATTTTTAAAATTAATGAAATAGAACAGTTTATTTGAAACATATGTAATCTTTGGAGGATTACATATGTTTGATTCCTACTAATGGGCATGATTTTCTAGGATAAAATTGAGTTATAAATTACATACAGTAAAATTTGCTTTTTAGCTATGTAGGTTTTTGTGCTTTGAGAGACATAGTTATGTTTGTATACTATGCAATCATGGTATGTTGTGGTTGTACAAATATAGACTATTTCCTATATCAACATAGGCTACTGAGATATAAAAGTATTTTCATTAAGAAAGTTCCTTCATGTCCCTTTGTAGTCATTCCCTTTCATCTGCGACTAGCCCTTGGCAAGCATGGATCTGTTTTCTGAACCTGTAGTTCTTCCTTGTCCAGAAGATCTTAACACTGAGATTATTCAGTATATAGTCTGATGTTATATAGATCAGTAGTTTGTTCAGAGGATTGGATTTTATCAATGAAATAAAAATGAAAAAAAATCTATTTGAACTTTTAGTTAAAATGGACAAATTGTTTAAAATAATGAAAAGACCTAAGGACTTGAGTGTAGGAAGCTAAGTCTACATTTTAAAAAGTCACATAGATGCTAGTAAAGCCAAAACAATTAATGAACCTTCCTTTCATGTTTACATATTTCCTCCTTTTGCAGGAGAGACAAATACCAAAGAGAATGAAAACTCCTCCCCAGTGATGGGGCCATTTGGTGTATTCTCGACCATTTCTACAGCTGTTCAGAGCACAGTGAGTAAAAAGTGCAAGTGGCCTGCTCCCTTCTATTTTTATATTAGGTTTGCATATCTTTCTCCTTCTTTTCCTTGAAAAACCTTGAGAACTAATTACTCTTAAGGGAGTCCAGATCACTAAAGATCAGTCATCTCTCAGGTTGAGTAAGAGTTATGTGAAGACTTTCTCTGAAGAAGTAAAGGAATATAAGATGAAGAGTTAGAGAGGCAATGTACATGATATTTCTTTTTTATTTGTACATATTTTATGGACCAGGAATTCTTAGTTTGGTGACCCTAGGAAATGTCTCTGCTTTTACAAAAACATTTTTCTTATGATTGTATCTTAAGTGGTCAGGAGGACGGGGGTGGTGTGTGATCTTTATAGTAGATACTTGTAAAACTACAGATGATAAAAATCATTTTAAAAAGAATAATATAGGACATCATCTTTCCTACATGAGGGTAGATGCTAGTGCTTTTTTTTTGTTTTTTTTAATACTTTTTGTTGAAGTATTACATACATACAGAAAATAAAATCGTAAGTGTTCAGTGCAAATGTTCACATTATAAACACACCTAGCCCCACTTCCCTGACTTGTGCCTTCTTCTCGGCCAAGATAACCAGTCTTGACTTACAATATTATAGACTAATATTGCCTATTTTTATGCTTTATATAAATGGAATTGTGGAGTATGTACTTGTTTGTATTTGGCTTCTTTCACACGACATTATGTTTGTACACTTTATCCATGTTGCAGTTTGTGTGGATTTTCTTTGCTGTATTCCTTTGTATGACTGACCTTTTTTTCTCTTTAATTCCTTTAATTCCTTTAATTTCTCTTTAATTCCTTTAATTTCTTTAATAATGTTATAATGGTAAGCACTGGGTTATTACAAATAGTGCTGCTATCATCATTCTTGTTTGTATTTTCTAATGCGCCTCTGTATATATTTCTCTAACTATATAATGATGAGTGGAATTGGTGGTTCATGCCGCTGTAATAGATATTGACCAACAGTTTTTCAAAGTGGTTACACCTTTTACATTTCCACAAGCAGTGTATAATTTTCTCAATGCTTGGTATTGTTGGCCACTATTTTTAAATAATAAAAATATGCAAATGTATTTTCTTAACATTGCTGTAATGAAGTTTATGTGTTTTCTAGGGAAAGAGTGTTATAAGTGGGGGTTTGGATGCCTTAGAATTCATTGGAAAAAAGACAATGGATGTGATAGCAGAAGGGGATCCTGGATTTAAAAGAACCAAGGGTCTGATGAATCGGAATTCTACACTCTCTCAGGTACTGTTTCCTTTACCTGTTTGATTCTTATTTTGGTTTTGATTTGCATTTTTGCCTTTACTAACTTGGGACCTTCTTAGTGTTTCCTTTTGAAGAATTTTCAGTGATTTTTTAAAAAAGTTAAAGCTGTTGAGTTAGGGAGTAGGTAGTGAGAGCTTGAATGCTTAGAAAAATGCCCAGTTCTTTTTTTTTCCCCTCCTTTTTCATTCTGTAGGAGTTTCCTATCAGTGAAATGCTAAACCTTGTCAAAGTTGTTCATTAGATTAATGTTTAAACCACTTCTTGAGAAACACCTCTTTCCATGGGTGTGCTATTTTTTTTTCTACCACTCCTGAGCCTGTTGGATTTGAATTACAGTGCTAAGAATGAAAGGGCAGTGCTCTGTACTCAGCTTTACTTCCCTCCACTCTCAGAACTCACTCTTGAGCTCTCATTATTTGCTACAGTGTAATGGCTCCATCTCTTTTTAGGTTTTACGAGAGGCAAAGGAAAAAGAAGAGCTGTGGACCGCCAATGAAGTTACCATGGAAACAGACAAGAAAACTCATTATGGGCTACTCTTTGATGAATTTCAAGGCCTTTCACATCTAGAAGCTCTGGAGATGCTTTCCCGAGAAAGTGAAATAAAGGTAAATCCAAACTAAAAATTCCAACTGAGAAGTCTTCAAATAAAGGAATGTTGCATAGCTTCTTTTCTCTTTGCACATTAGGAAGATGAAATATGTTTCCAATGGAGCCTTGAGACTCTCTGGAAATACTATACCAGGACAAACAAGAAACTCATTTTGAACAAATTACTAGAAAGAAATAGGATGAGTGAAGTGTATTTCTGTAAAATTACACAAAAAAGGACAGATGAATTAATAAAGAGGTCTTAATAACACATCTGCTATTTTTCCTATACCTCAGTCTTGTCTTTTTTTTATAACCCCCACTTGCTTTGGCTTCAGCTGCCAAAAACCTATTGACTTAAGCTGTTAATTTGTATACAGTTATCTGTTAGCTTTAATTAATTCAAACGATATAAGTTTCCTCCCTGATTTTAAAGTTGTTTATAAGCACTAATAATTTCCAGATATCTCTGGCCTTTGTTACTTTTAGAAGTACAGATTCTCCCTACCTTTCTGTAATAATTAGTCTCTTGTGTTAAGCTTCTTAAGGAGTAGCTTGTGTTGGCTGGTGAGCTCATAATTCTAACTTCAGTTTGATTTATTGTTCTTCATTTGAGAATTTTTTTTTCATGCTTCTACAATTTTTTATCTTATATCCATTTAGGTGAAATCTATCCTTAATTCTTTAAGTGGAGAAGAATTAGAGGCACTAAAGTTTGAATTAGAGCAACTCAAAGAGGCATTTTCCCTAGCAGAGTTTTGTGAGGAAGAGGAAGAAGAGAAAAAAGGTAATATGAAAATAAAAAAGGTAATATGAAAATTTATTATCTGAATGTAGAGGATATAGTGTGTTTGTACGCAGTGCTTTGCCCTTGAAATAAATTATTTACTCTCTAATTATGCTAGTCTGATTTTACTTTTTTCAGTAATAATTTTCATGCAAACTCCTTTTTGCAACCTTTCCCTTGACTAGTCACTGAAATGGGCAAGTCATTCTCATGTCTAGGTCTTCTCTTCTCACTGCCAGACTCTTTGGAGCTTCTCCACATCTAACTTTTTTTTTTTTTTGATGATAGTAGGGATTGAAACCAGGGCCTCAAGCATGCTGAGCTATCTCCCCAGCCCTTCAAAGTCTAATCTTGAAGAACACATCTGTGCCTTTCTTTCTTTCTTTTTTTTTTTTTTGCAGTTGGAGTGCTCTTGTCAGATGCCCTCCTCAGTTTGTCAGGCCATCCCTATGAGCGTCTGTGTCTCTGGATACTTTACCTATGCTTCTCTGACTTCTGTGACCCCTTAATCCCATCTTGAATTGAACCTGTAAGATGGCAGTTATCCAAAATGTGGATGATACTTTGATTTTTTTTATTGTTACAAATTTTGTCTTAAATTTTAATATTTGCATTCCTTGGGAATTGTAAATGTTGAAACTACTCAGTTTTGCAAAATTATCAGGAAGTGCAGTAGTTTACATAAAGCACAATTTCTAGGCAACTGAATCTTAAGCTCTTTTAACATTTTTAGTTGGAAATGTTTCTAAGATATATTCTGCACTGACTTCTTTCAGAAAGTGGAATTAATGAATACAGTTTTGCCTTTTCTTGATGAAGCAATTAATTACAAGCATTGTTGAGTAGAAAAATTCCCTCTTGGTTCATCAAAACATAAAGGTCCAATTACCCATGTGGTAGATTAAATCAGTGGTTCACAAAATATGGTCTGGGCATTCTTAAGTCCCTAAGAACCTTTAAGGGAGCTCATGAGTCCACATAGTATAATAATGTCAATATGTAATTTACTTTTAGAAAAGTTTTTGTTTTTATTTTTCATTGTTTTGATATTTTTACTGACACTGAAAGGCAAAAGTGGACTAAAATTGCTGGTGCCAAAAGATGGATCAAGATAGTAGCATCAGGCTATATTAGTATCATCATATTTTCAAAGCCAGGTACTCATTGTAAAATAAGAAAAAAGAAAAGCCAGTTTTATTTAACCTTGTTTTTAATGAAGTAATTAAAAATCATTAATTTTATTAAGTCTTGTCCCTGAAGTACACTTACTCTAATACTCTCTGATGTATACTGATATATGATGGGCCTCTCAGGAAAAGAATTTGTATTATTTGAACTATAAGCTGAAATACTTGGCTTTTTTTTTTCAGCAGAAGAATACTCTGTTTTGTTTGTATTTTGTTACTCAAGCCTAATTTGATTACATGCTAACTTTTGCCCTAGGTTACTTTTTATGAAAAAATGTTTTTACAGACCACGTTGTACAATCCAAGAGTCCCAGGTCTCAAATCACATGAGCTACCAATAAAAATTCAGATTTCTGGACTCTGAGCTAAACTCCTTTTGTCATGGAACATCATTTTCAGTTAAAAGTATGAACAGTCACACGGACTGTTCAGAATAGAATATTCGGTGAATTTTTTCTTGAAAATTAATGAAATTAGCTTTTACTTCAAGGAGAGCAACTGACTGTTTATGACTCATGATAAAAATTCAAACTAAGTCAAAGTTAGAATTTTGTAAAACGTTTATTTCTCTATTGAGCTTGACAGCTTCCCAGTGATGTTTATAGATTCTTCTGATGAAATCTGTGGTGATAGTTATAATAATTTTTTAATGTTTTACAACGAAATATATTAGCATTTGGAAAATCTGCATAAATCAGAGAACCAGTATTTTTCTATTGACTAATGTGTGATATTATAAAATCATATATGGGTGAAAGATAGACTAATGGATTTTAACTTAATATAAATAAGTACAAAATTTTATGATATGGTTTTAGGTTCATTAAGAAATGACCACTTGAGTTTTGCTGTAGTATTATAGAATATCTGAAGACAATCTTTACTAATTATCTGAAAAAGCTATTAAAATACTTTTTCCCTATCTAATGATGTAAGTTTGGATTTTCTTCATATACTAAAAAGAATATAGCACAACAGACTGTCAAAGCACACAAGAGAACTTCCTATCTTAAGCTAAACATTAAAGAGATTTGACACAGATGTAAAATAATGGTATTGTTCTCACTAAACTTTTTCTTTTGGGAAGATGTGATTATTTTTCTTTTAAAATATCTTAACAAGTAGTTCATTATGACTTAATGAACTAATACTTCAAACATTTCTGTTTAAATTTTTAATATGATAAATATCTCTATTTAGTATAACATATTTTAAAAAGCTCTTTGGGATTCTCAGTTTTAAGAATATAAAGAGATCTTGAGACCAATATGTTTGAGAACTGCTATACTAAATTACCCTAAACTGCAATGCTTTAAAAAATGTTTGCTTTTTAGAGTTGTGCATCTTTATTTCCCTCTGTGCATTAGTCTGTCCATCTTTACTTGTCTTCACTATCATTGAACTTGCTTGAGTCTCATTTGTTTTTTTATTTCTAATTTATATGAGTAGGAACCCAAACAAGTAGTCTTATTCATGTTGTCTATTGAGAGAGCAAAGAGCTCCTAGTATAGGTTTTAAGGTTTTATCTGTGAGAGGAGGACAAAATGTTGTGTAGATTCTGCATAGACAAGGACTTTTTCTCTTTCTTTTTGTGTTCTGTTAAGTATTGGATTCTAAGTTAAGCTGGCTGATTATGTTACATCTTGCTAAATCATACCTTATTCTATATAAAGGTACTATTACTGATTAAAAAATGGTTTTTGAATATAAGTTTTTAAAACTGTCCTGAGATATTGAGATTGTGGTTTAGCTTAATGAATAAAAGAATGGCTTTTTGGGTTAGATTTGGGTTCAAATTTACTAAGCCATGTGACCTTGAGAGATTACTTAACAATGAGCTTCTGTTTCCCCATTGTAAGAACAGGATCCAATTCTTCTTAGGTTGTTATTAGGGCTAAACCAAACATTACATTTAATGTGTGGCACATTAATAAGCATTGAGTAAATGATGGTTATTATTATGTTCATTTTTAGGAAGATATAAATAAAGGGATAAAATCTACATTTTAAAAGTCTCACTTAGCAGGAAAGCAGTAAATTAATTTTGATTTGTTCCATTTGCTGCACTGTTCCTAACCAAGCTTCAATATAACAGTGCCCAGTTATTTATAAGCTTTCATTTGTACATGTGTTAACAACAGTTGTTCAATTTAGCAACATCTGGCTTTGCATATAATTAGAAATTCCGATCTTTAAATACCAAAGTACTCTAAGGAGGTTTATAATCAGATAGTTTTGTGTCTGTGATACTTTACCCCTGCCAGAAATACTTTACCTTTTCCAGAAATTAGGACTTTTAAAATACAGCAGTGGACACTATCCTCCACCCTGTCTCAGCCCTCCTAAGTGATTTTGATTGAGAATGCAATAGTGTCTTTTGTATTTTAATTATAGCTCAGTGAAGCTGTTAAAAATAATGGAGGTTGTGGATAGGAGACAAAAATCATAGAAGCTGGTTCTGGTGATGTTGGCCATCTTCATTTTCCATCAGCATCCCTAGCCCTTGCCCCTGATGCACCTGATCCCTTTCCATAAGGAGTCATCTTGCTTGGGGAGACTCCAGCCTGTCTCATGAGGCTCCCTTCATAGCCCCAGCCCTGTCCCTTTTTCATATTTACAGAATTATATTCTAATGCCACAGTTAATTTTTCATGTTCATTTCCATGGAGAGTATGTGACTGTGACATCTAAACATTTTTTGATCAAAAATCTTGCCAGTAAAAGTTTATTGATCACTTAGACATAATATCTATCTTTATACACACACACATATATACACATATATAAATGTTTATAAATTAAATACATTTAACTACCATGTTATTTACATTCTGAATTATACCCTAAATTATAATTTTTTAATAGAGTAAGATGAATACCTATAAATAAAAGTTCATTTTTTTTTTCTGTGTGCCTTTGGATTATTTTGTGAACCCTTTGAGATTCACATTGAGAACTCCCATGGATTCATATTTATTCCCTATACCCAAATAATTTGGAGCTTAGTTGGGAAAACAATGCCTATCTGAGAGTCAGATTTTAGACCCTTGTAAGCCATTGACTGGTGCTTAAGAAATGGTCATATAGATTGTAAATGCTAAAAGATTTCTTTACACAAGAGTTTTCTTCTGCATTTCATGTTGCAGAGGAACCTTGGGCTGAGCCTCAAAAGGGAGAATGGATAGAATTTTGATGAGTAGAGAGGGAAAGAGATTCTTGCTTTTCATTTAGGTATCTTGATCTTTACTCACCTATTTGTTTCTCAAGTGTAGGTGTTCTTTATTCCCATTAGCTCTGATTGGGTTAACTCCAGCAGCTTCCCTAACCATCTTTCCAACATTCTGGAATCCCTTTTTCTTTTCTTTTTTCAGAGTCTACTATTATCTCTTTCCTGGATCATGGATAGTACTGCAGCCTTATCTCCCTTTTTGTTCCCCCTCTTATCCATTCATCACCTAGCAGCCAAAGTATTCCTTCTGTAATTTAAATTTGATCATGTCTGTTTGCTTAGAATCACTCAGTGGTTTCTTACTCGCTCAGTATAAAGTTTGAGTTCCTCATCATGGCTTCAGAAGCCGTTTATTATCTGGATCCTACTTCTCTTTCTAGCTTCTTTCCACTCTTCCTCTTATATTATACACTTTCACCATATTAAACTTCTTGCCATGCTTTTTTATACCCCTGGATCTTTGCACTTGTTTTTTGTCCTTGAAACTTTTTCCATTCTCCTTACTAACTTCTTCTCATCTTTTGTGACTCAACTTAAATTCCATTTCCTCAGAAGCACATGCACAATATCTGTTTAGTGCCCTTCGCTACTTCTACATTCATTCTCGGATGTAATAGAGAGAGCCCTGCGAGGAGAAGGGCCAAGGTTTGACTACTGTTGCTATGCATTCATGGGGAAATCACTTAATCTTTTCAAGTTCTTGTTTCTTCATCTTTAAAATGGGGTAATGACACTTCCTTTACAAGCTGATTGAAAACATTCATTGATATAATATATATAAAAAGAGTCTATGTAAGCACCAAAACTTCAAGCTCATGTAAGTTGCTATTGCTGCTACTGCTGCTATTGTTACTAATACGACTGCTGCTGCTTCCACTCCTCTTCCTTCTTACCTTCTTATGCTCCTCGGTAGTCTTTCTGGAATGTTTTACATGGAACTTGGTTTTTTAGGGGATGAAGATTTTACCAAAGAGGTAACAGAGCTGTTTTCCCAGCTGCACGTCTCCTCCAAAACAGAGAAACTTGCCAGGGTAAGTTATTACTTCTTGGTAATTTTCATTATTTTATGTTAAAGAATTTCGTAGATGAAAGCCATAAGACCATAAATTCTGGCCAAGGGTGTCATCAAAATTAAGGATATATTATCCATATACCCAGAAAAGGGTTCCACACCTTTCTGCCTCCTGCTCTCCCAGGTTGGTGTGCTGAACCTATATCCACCCTCTGAACACATGTCTCATCCTCACCTGTTTTCATTTGGAATGCTTTGCTTATCTGAAAGCTTAATTTAGGCCACAGTGTTGGTAATTTGAAGTTGGCACTACTGACCAACTTCATAATACCAAAGGGCATGCCTCTTTTTTTTTTTTTTTTTTTAATTTTTTGTTTAGTTGTAGATGGACACAATGTCTTTATTTTACTGCTTTGTATGTGGTGCTGAGGATCGAACCCAGGGCCTCACGCATGCGAGGCAAGCGCTCTACCGCTGAGCTACATTCCCAGCCCTGGGCATGCCTCTTTTGAGGGCTCATTGATCTCAGGGCTTTGAATGATACAGAGATGATGAGGTGTGGCTTGAGATTTTCATTTCCCAAAGCCAAATGGCTCAGATAGTGACCATTTAGCATGTGGAAATGAGAGTCTCAGGCCAAGATCTTGGTCTTTGGTGATGACTTCTGAGCTGTCCTCATACATCTGTAACATACACTTTAGTCAAAACTCAGTGAATAGGCAGGTCCTATTTCCAGAGAGATCCATTCCTTCCCTCTCTCCTTTATAAAAATAGAATATTCTTTATTTCAGGAATTTATCTGATGCTTTCTCATGCTTAAAGTTAGGCCATGCATTCCTAGGGCCAAAATGCCCTGGGAATGGATCATGCCCAATTCCAGTGGATCATGGGCCTTCCTGCCTCTATACCCCATCTCTCCCAGTCTTGAGAAACATTTCAGGATCAATCAGCCATGGGCACACATTGCTTCCTGGCCAGAGCTGATAGCCATTCTGTCTTCAGCATAGTCATCTTCTCTCCCATACCCCAGGGTAAGGAATATGAAGCTTAGTGTTTTTTCTCAATCTCCCATACCCACTGGAAATGTTGTATTCTCCAAGAAAGCTTTTCACAGCATTCCTAAGCAGCTCATCTTTCTCATCTTAATTGTAGTCCCTTACCATAGTATTTTCAATCTTGCGTTACAGTATTTTTTAGGAAATAATATGAAACAGAAGGGTTGCAGAAATAGTATAAACAATGTTCATATACCTTTTGTGCAGATGTACTATCGTTAACATTTTACCTCATTTACTTAATTATTTCTGCTTACACATACGTATGCATGCATGCACACACCCCTCATTTTTGTAGCCATTTGAAAGTAAGTTATAAACATCATAACTCTTTACTCCTAAATAATCCAATATGTATTTTAAAGATATGAATGTCCTCTTGCATAGCTACAGTATGGTTACCATCTTCAGTAAGTTTAATGTTAATACCATACTTTCATTTAATCTCCTGTTGTTATTCCAGTTTTGGCAGTTGATTCAGTGATGTTCTTCATATCAAATATTTTCCTCTGACACTGGAGCAAGTTCATCATCATGAATTGTGTTTAGTTGTTGTGTACTTTTAGTCCTTTAATCTGAAATATTTCCTCAGCCTTTCCTTGTCTTTTGTGACATTGACATTTTTGAAAAACACACACTTCCTTCTCTCCTTTATAAAAATAGAATATTCTTTATTTCTAGGGTTTATCTGATGCTTTATTTGGCTTAAAGTTAGGCGATGCATTCCTAGGGCTAAACTGTTCCTTAAGGGATGGCCTATCCTGCCCAGGGTATCAGATTTAAAGGTTCATGATGTCCATCTGCTCCTTATTGGTGATGTGTTTGTTGTCTGATTTCTCTTTGTAGAATTATGATTTATTTTTCTTTGCTTCTAGTAAGCTTTCTTTGGAGATATACTACCCCCAAATATCCTGCTTTTCATCATAATTTCCCTCCTAATTTTAGCTTCTATTTATGATTCTTGTTGCAACAGTCTTTACTGTGAGGATTACAAAATGATTTTTTCTAGCCTCAGTACTCACACCACATTTACCAGTTGGCTTTCAGTGTTCTGCTGTATTCTAATCAAGAACTCTGTCCCCATTTTGTTTTCTTCCTTTTTTCTTTTTCTTTTCTTTGTTTTTTTTTTTGGTCTATTTGTTATTGGTATGATTTTTGTAGACTTTGACTTTTTCTCCATTGATTTGCAGTTCATCACTGTCCTCAGTTATTTTGATGTTCAAATTGTCCTTCAGTTTTAACAGAGGCTGGCTCCTCTGTGATATGCCCTATCAATTCTTTATTTTCTGGCATAACAAGGTAGTATAGACTCATCTTGTACCCTGTTTCTCAGCCCTGGAATTAGCTATTCTTTCAAGAATCCATGGTTCCTTTTTAGTATTACAGATCAGGACCTGGTTTTTAGGTATCTTTATTGCTACTGGGGTGTCTGTCTCTAGGCTCTGTCAGTAGAGCTAGGAGATAAACTTAGGTACATGCACACATGTATATATGTAGATACATAAATATGCTCATATGTACCACATACACATATTTTAGAAATTGAGTTCACACCAATAACTCCAGTTTTAATCTGCTCCTACAGGGTTCATCCTTGCCTTTCCTTATACCTTCTTCCATAGTAAGAACCTTATCTCCCAACATTAGCACATTTCCTTAATCATACAATGCATTTGAAATAATTTTATTGTTTTGCTCATACTATTGTAAAATCAGCCAACAAAAAGAATTTCATTTGTTTGCTATCCCCCATGCTAATTTAATTTTTGAATAGAGTATTAACATGCTTCCAGAAGTCAAAACTGTACAAAAAAATACACTCAGAAAAGTGTCATTACCTCCTAAGTCTTTACTACTACCTTCTCTTTTTCTTTACCTTTATTTAATTTATTTTTATGTGGTGCTGAGGATTGAACCCAGTGCCTCATGCATGGTAGGCAAGCACTCTACCACTGAGCTACAACCCTGGCCCTTCTCTTTTCTTTTAGATACTCAGCTTCCTTGTTTTCTGGCTTGGCCTCCCTGTTTTTTTTTTTTTATAAAGATAAGCAGATGTATTTTCTAATCTCTTTTTTTTTTAATATTTTATTTAGTTATAGATGAACACAATACCTTTGTTTATTTTATGTGGTGCTGAGGATCGAACCCAGTGCCTCACATATACGAGGCAAGCGCTCTACCGCTGAGCCACAACCCCAACCCCTCTAATCTCTTTCTTATACAAAAATTAACATACTACATATGTTCTTTAGCACTCTATTTAACCTTGTGTATATGTATCTTCATGAATTTATCATAGCTTTTTTTTTTTTTTTGGATGAGGATGGTACTGAGAATTGAACCTAGAGGCACTTCACCACTGAGCTACATTCCCAACACTTTTTAAAAAATTTTTAAATTTTAAGACAGGGTATCACTAAGTTGATTAGGGCCTTGCTAAGTTGCTGAGGCTGGCCTCAAACTTATGATCTTCCTCCTTCAACCTCCTGAGCTGCTGGGATTATAGGCATGCACTACTTCATCTAGCTTTTCATACCTTTTTAAAATATGTATATCTTCCCTCCTAACGTAAATCTTAAATTTTTTGAAGTCAGGATCTACACATATATGGTTCTTAAAATCCCAGCTCTATACCTCTTATTTTCTGTGTGATCTTGGGCAAATCACTTAACCTTTCTTTGCCTTAATTTCTCATTATTTATGAGGTGGAGTAATATAGAATTCTTATGAGAATTAAATGTGTTAATATACACAAAACTCTTAAAAATGCATGTTTCATTATGAATAAATGCTCATTTTGATGACATCACAGAAGCTGGCTGATGTCCAGTACATTCAGATGTCCAGTAAATAAGCATATGTTCAATTAACCTTCTTTGTGCTAGGTATTTTGCTAGGTCCTAGGAAAGTAATAATGAGAAAGACAATTGCCATGTTCATGTAAATCACACTAATAAATATGTTTAAAAGAACAGTTATCTCTGTGTTAGTAGCCATTCTCTGAAAACAATCTATTTAAATTTAGGGCATTGAGATTTAAGATGTAGTATGTTTAATGTATGTGTGATAAAGGGAAAAGAGCACTGAAGTAGGAGTCTGGGAATATGATTCCAGTTCTCATTTGAACACATGTATGTTATGACCTTGGGCAAATCCCATTCCTTCTTCAGGCTGTTTTATTCTCAGCTGGAAAAAAATGAGTTGTTGGAAAAGCTAAGCTTAAAGGTGCCTTTTAATTCCTAAGATTCCAGATCTCACCAGTGGGAAGTTCTAGGCTGAATTATGGTAATGGATGACAATTTTGGAAAAGGCTGATAAATTATCTTAAGCTGACACAGTAGTTCATAATGACTTTACTTAATGCACTGTAAGAGAGGTTGCTTGAGTATGTACTATGCCTACTAAAATATCTCCTTCAATATATTAAATGTATCCTATCCATTTTCTTTTTCTTTTATGTGGTTTTATTGCTCCCTATTTTTCTTTCTTTTAAAATCTCAGATAAGTTAATCCTTAGGTTTTTTTTTTTCCTCATTTTATCTCTTCAAAGAAATTACAAAGAATTTCATGTACTGTTTGGACTATTAGTCAACTGTTAGGATTCCTTCCAGTTTCCTGTGTCACTATTCTGTAAAACTTACCACTCTGACCTCGTCTCCTGTCATGTTCCCCCATCCTCTGTATTTTTCCCATACTGGCCTTGTTTGTGTTCTTCAAATATACCAAGCTACTTGCCCTATGCTTACAGGTGTCTTTGCTTAAGTATTTGTATGTCCATCTCTTGTTGCCTTCTGAAGTGCAGGTCAAATTTTATTCCTCAAAGACCCTTCCTAACCACCCAAACTCAATCCACTGTCCGCTCACCCAGTCCTACACTCTCCATTACCCCATTTTATTTTCTTTAAGCATGTGTTTATTTGCTTGCTTGTTAATTGTCTTCTCTCTCAGGAATAAAGAAGAGCAGATCTCTAGTTTGGATCATTCATTAAGTGAATCTGTAGCACCTACCATAGTGAGCAGTACATATTTGTAATAAATGGTTGAATAAATGCCTGTATTCTGTGTACTGTGTTCTTGCTAGATATCTCAGATTTTGCTCTGCATTTTGAATTTTCCTGATTCTGAACCTTTGTTTAGGTCATTCTGTCTGTTTTTGTGAACTTGAAAGGTTATTGCTTAAGTAATGGGAAAGTTTAGATCACAGCTAGATTGTTCCTGTAAGTTCTTGTTAGAGGTTCTGTGTTATAGGGGCAGGAATCCTGAAATGAATGTCTGGATACACATTTGTTTTTGTAGCCTTGCATGCAACCATACCTAGGGTCCTTAAAGGCTAAGTAATAAAACCTGTGATTCTCTGTTAGAATAACTCTCAAGGTTGTAAATTCCTATTACCAGGTTACAGTCTTAAATGTACTCTGTTTATATAAAGTTAATCAAGTGAATGCTTTCATTTAATCACAGTAAATATTTCTTGAGAAACCAGGAGACCTTCATCTACAAATTATAGAAAGTCAAGTCAGACTGCCATAAGGGGAGAATTCAATAGCTAAAGACACTAGACAATCAAGGGGAAGGACTGGTTTCAGGCATGACTGTACTCAGGAACCTGTATCTTGGCTCTGCTTTATTTTGCTTTGGCTTCATTCTTAAGGAAGCTTTCCCACATGGTGGTAAAATAACCACTAGCAATTTCAGGTTGATTTTTTTTTTCCCCCTCCATTTGAATAACTCCAACAGAAAGAGTGCTTTCCAGCAGGCATTTGGAATATGTTGTTTTCAGCAGAGGTAAGGGATGGACATAAGGATCTAAGAGTCAGCAGCAAGTCAGGGATAGTTAAAAATCTCTAGAGTAGAATGAATGGAGATGCCCAAGGAGAGGGAGTGGAGTGAAACACATAGAAAGTAAAGGCAAGAACTTCAGATAATGATATTTAAGGACTGGCCAAGGAGGATCAGTACATACAAGAGATTGAGGAGGCATGATTATAAAGATAGGTGGAGAACCAGATGATAGTGGTGTTAGAAAAACCAAAGAACTAGAAACCACATAGAGGTTCATTATTAGGAGAATGGATAAATTGTGATGTATGTTTAAAATGACATATTACATAGCAATAAATAAGAATGGACTATAAATACATGTAACAACATGGATAAATATAACTGACATTTGTTGTGCATTGAGTAGCCACACACAAATTAGAATAAGTGGACTTTTTGAGGATGATAGGAATGTTCTGTATCTTGATCTGATTTTCAGTTTCACAGGTATATATACACATGTAAACTTTGTGTATGGTCCTGGTGATTGAACCCAGGACCTTGTGCATGCTAGGCAGGTGCTCCACCACTGAGTTAAATCCCCAGCCTACATGTAACATTTCTTGAACTGTACTCTGAAGATTTGTACACTTTATTATCTGTAAGTTATACCTCAGTTAAAAAAGAAAAGCCAAAGAATCAAGAGAATTTTGAAAAGAAATGAGTGTACGTAGTGTCAAGTGTCAGTAGTTCTTGTCTAGTAAAATAAGGGCTGAAACACTAGATGGTATGTTCAGCTGAGAAAAAGAGTACTGACTTCCAGGATGCTAATGTGTTCCTGGTAGGTGTACAGTAATCTTGGTGAGCTGAATTGAATTGCTGGTGTGCAATAACCTTTCCTTATTTAGGCAAGAAATACTGCCTACGAATGGATCAGGGCATTTCCAACCACACCATCAGCAGAGAAAGAAGAAGAAGAAGAACAATCGGAGGCAGAAAATCCTGAAGAAGTCAATAAAAATTCAATAGAGGTAACCAAAGCAACTAAGCTCTTTTTTTAAAAAATAGATTTGAGATATGGGTATGACAATTGAGGACCCAGATGCCCTGTTTTGTTGAACTGCTATCCATCATTTCAACCTTGTGAAGCCAACTTGTAGTATCTTAGTTTCAGACAGTAGAAGTAACACAGAAGTAAAGAAAGACAGGGAGAGAAAGAAAGGATGAAAGAGAGCAAACAAATAAAAGGGTGCATGTGTGTTTAGTCCCAAGGAAGGTTCCCAGGAGGTGTCACCAGACACTTCATGTAAATCTTTTGGCCAAAACTTAGTCACATTCAGCTGTAGGGGAGCCTCTTTGTTTTTGTTTTTGATTTTTTTTTTCTTTTTTCTTTTTTAATTATGAGCCCAGCTGTAAAACTACATCACTACTGTGGAAGAAGATGAGAAAGCTTATTAAAGGACAACGTTGCTTTCAAAATATTGAATTATTCAGAATGAGAGAAGCAAGGTGGTGTCATTGCCTCTCAGATTAAAAATAACAACAACAATAACAACAGAAAACTAAAACCTAAGGTTTTATTTTGTTATGCTTGCTTTTGTTTTTCCATCCAGGATATTCATGCATTTGCAATTCGCAGCCTAGCAGAATTGACTGCCTGCTCAATTGAACTGTTTCACAAAACAGCAGCATTAGTTCTGCATGGCGGGAAGCAGGAAGTGACAGCCATAGAAAGGAGCCAAACTCTTTCCCAGTAAGTGTAATAAGTATCTCTTAAAGATAAGAAGGGCTGGGAATGTGGCTTCATCCCTAGTATGTACGTACGTATGTACGTACGTATCTACCTACCTATCTACCTACATAAATAAATAAATAAAATGGTACAAATTGCTGACAGAGTTTTCTTGGCTTAATTTCTAAAGTGTTTTTTTTCCTCCTTCCAGATGTTTTTTTTATTGGTGCATGATAGTTATATAAAATTAATTTCCAAAATTTTTAGAAATGTCTGTTTTAGTAAGGTACTATTCATATTAAAGGTTTTTTCATTTTGAGTGTTTTTTCTTTTTATTGAGCCATTATATTTTAAACCTGCCCTTTTTTTATTAACCAACTTATGCTCTGAAAACTGTATTTTGCAGATTGTTAGTGTAAATAGGAATGGAATTTTATTTTATTTATTTTTTTGGTACTGGGGATTGAACTCAGGGGCACTCAACCACTGAGCCACATCTCCATCCCTGTTTTGTATTTTATTTTGAGACAGGGTCTCTCTAAGTTGCTTAGTACCTTGCTTTTGCTGAGGCTGGCTTGGAACTTAAGGATCCTCCTGTCTCAGCCTCCCAAGCTGCTGGGATTACAGGTGTGCACCACCACGCCTGCCTAGGAATGGAATTTGACATAAGTAAAAACAGAAAATAGTACTAAGGACTTTAGTTCTTAGTTATTGAGTGCTAATTTTATGCTAGCCACCATGCTAAAGGATTCATATGTATTCTAATTTTTATAGGAACCCAAAGAGTAAGTGATTAGTCCAGCTTTAACAAAGAGGAAATGCAGATTCAGAGAAGTTAAGTAATCTGCCCAGGTTGTGCAACCTATAATTTAGACGCAGTTCTGACTATGTCACATACCCATTCTTTTTGTCTGACCTTATTCCTGATTTTGAGGAAAAAAAGAAATTCAAAAATATAATGTAAGTAATTACAGGAGGAAGAAGAAAGGCCCACTAGTTTCTAAATAGATCTCCTTATTTAAATGAGCATTTTCATTGGGAAAAAGAATATCCAATGTGTTAGAATTGGGAATGGCTATTGATATTCTCCAGACTGCCTCTTCAGCAACAGCATCATTATCTCTCTATAACATCCCATAAGGGGGACTTTGTTTTGTCTTGTACACCCTTAAGGATGAGAGAGACACAGCTGCTGGTTGTGTGAAAAAGTTGCTATTCCTGCTATTTGGATTGCTCTTCCAGGCATATCTCATACCCGTACAGAATTCAGCTTTCTACTCAAATGCTAACCTTCTCAGGGATACCTTCTTTCATCATACAGTCTAAAATAGCATCTCCCATCATTTTCTAGTCCTTATTATTATCTGCTTTATTTAGCTCACTACCTAGTACCTATATATGTATTTGTTTATAGGTATGTATTTGAATATGCATCTATTCAAATATGTGTGTGTATTTAGTGTTTGTATGCTGTCTCCCTCTTAATTAGCAAGTAAATTCAAATCCATGCCAACTAGTACTTTGCTGATATATCTCCAGTACTTAAAATAGTCCCTGGAATGTAGAAGACTTTCCATAAACATTTGCTATTTTAACTATATTTCTAAATGGAATGTTGGGTCTTTTAAGTATTGTGTCCTTGTAGTGCGTTTTATGTATCTTGTTTGATTTAACTAGTACTTTCTAGAGAATTTTGTAGGGAAATGTTTTTCTAAGGCATGACTTTTCTCTTCCTGTAGCATGAATGCCTGCTCAGATGGGTCTCCAAACATTAGGTAGCTGATATAGGCATATTTATACCTTTGAAAGCCTCTTCTGTCACATATTTTTAACCAATAGTGATTTGTTTTCTTATGACAATTGTTAAATATAGCTGAGAGAGAGAGAGAGAGAGAGAGAGGGAGAGAGAGAGAGGGAGAGAGAGAAGAACCCTTCTGATTTTCTCCATTATTTTCTAGGGTGACAGTTGTATTGTGTAAAGAGCTGTCCTCTCTATCTAAAGAATTCACCACCTGCCTAACAACTGCTGGGGTAAGAATTCATTCCTCTTATGGGCTAATGTCATATAACTGATTTTTTTTAACAGCTTACTTGAGATGCAGTTGACGTGCCATAAAATTCACCTATATCAAGTATACAATTCTATGGATTTTAGTGTGTTTACAGAAATGTACAGTCATTATTATAATAGAATTTTAGAACATTTTCATCATCCTCCTGCCAATCCTAATATATTAATAGTCACTCCCCATTTCTTTCTTCTCCATACTCACTCAGTCCTAGGTGATACAAATTTATTTTCTTTCTCTGTAAATTTTCCTATTTTGGACATTTTTATGTAAATGAAATCATACAATATGTGGTATTTTGTGTCTGATTTCAATCATTTAGCATAGTGTTTTTGAGATCTGTTCATGTTTTAGCTTATCTCAATCAGTATTTCATTTTTATTTATAGTACTTTATTTTATGGAGATACATATGAATTTATGTGTTTTTATATATATACACATATATACATCAATATAAGTATATACACACATATATACATATATACTCATTCTTTTTAATCTTCAGTTGATAGACATTTGATGTGTTTCGACTTTCTGACTGTAATGAAAAATTTCTCTTGGGTAGATAGGAGTGGAATTGCTCCCCTATATGGTTGATAAGAACTCATTGAGTAACTGCCTAATGGCTTTTTAAAGTGGCTACACAATATTACATTCTCACCAGTGATGTATGAGGGTTCCAGTTTTTCCACATCCTCATCAACACTTATTACTGTCTTTAATTTTGGCCATTTTAGTGAGTATGAAGGGGTATCTCATTATGACTTTGATTTGCATTTCTGTAATGGTTAATGATATTGAGCATATTAGTAAGTACTTGTTGGTCACCTGTGCAGTGTTGGAGAAATTTCTGCTCAAGTCCTTGGTGCATTTTTGTTTCCCTTTTAAGAGATGGGTCTTGATATGTTGTCCAGGCTGACCCTGAACTCATGGGCTGAAGTCGCCTTCCTGCCCCAACCTCTGAAGTAGTATTATATAGTTGGGTGCCACTGTGCTCACCTAGCTTATTTTTTAAATTGGACTGTTTTGTCTTTTTATTATTAATATATAGGAGTTCTTTATCTTTTCTGAATGCAGGTTTCTTACCAGATATTTTCTCCCAGCCATGGATTGTTGTTTCACTTTCTTGATAGTCAGTGTCCTTTGTGCAAAAGTTTAAAAATCTTGATGAAATGAACTTCTCAGTGTTCTATTTTATCACTTGTGCTTTTGGTGTTACAGTATCTAAGAAACCATGAAGACTTACTTTTGTGCTTTCTTCTAAAAGTTTTGTTTTAGTTCTGATATCTGATACATTTTGAGTTAATTTTTGGGTGTGATGTGAGGTATATGATTCTAACTTCATTCTTTCGCATGTGAATATACCAACACTATTTGTTGAAAAGACTATTCTTTTACCCATAGAATTGTCTTGCCCCCTTTCTGGACTCTCATTTATGTTATGTTGATTTTTATGTGAGTATCCTTATGTGAATACTGTATTGTCTTAATTATTGTAACTTTGATTCAAAAAGTATGATCCTAGCTGGGTGTGGTGGCCCATGCCTGTAATTCTGGCTACTCAGGAGAATGAAGCAAGAGGATCACATGTTTGAGGCCAGCCTAGGCAACTCAGTGAGAACTTGTCTGAAAATAAAATAAAAAGGGTTTGTGATGTAGCTTAGGGGTAGAGCATTTGCCTAGCTTGTGCTAGGCTCTGGGTTCAATCCCCAGTACTTCCCCCTTGCTCACTGCCCTCAAAAACAAATGTATTTTCTTTTCCAATTTCCAAGACATTTTGATCTTTTTGGGCCCCAGGCATTTCCATATGAATTTTAGAATCAGCTTATCTATGTCTAACTTATTCTTACAAAATCTCTTTTTTTTTTTTGATACCAGGGATTGAACTCAGGTACTCAACCACTGAGCCCCATCTCCAGCCCTATTTTGTGTTTTATATAGAGACAGGGTCTCACTGAGTTGCTTAGCACCTCGCCTTTGCTGAGGCTGGCTTTGAACTCATGATTCTCCTGTCTCAGCCTCCCAAAGTGCTGGGATTACAAGCGTGAGCCACCGTGCCCGGCTTCTTACAAAATCTTTTGTTCTCTCTTTTTATGAAGTCTTCACTGTGCTTTGTGCTTCTCTCTGAGACCTGTATGGAAATCTAGACCTTAATAAAATAAAAAGTCCAAATTTTGACCCTGATTTTTAAACAATAGCTTCTTAACTAGACACTGGTAACATTCATATTGCATAGTTGCTAGATAGCGATAGAGCTGTAATTAAAGCTAAGGTTTTTTTAAAAATTGGAATTATAAAAATTTACTGAAGGCATGTGAATTATGGAAGATAATGAGAAATTGGTAACCATGAATTAGGATAAATGAAGGCATTTTTTATTGGTGCATTATCAGTATACATACAATCATTATACAATAGTGACATTCATTTTGCCATATTTATATAGGCACATAATTTCATCAGTCTTATTCCTCAGTACCTCCCCCCGCATCTGCCTGATTCTTTTGCTCTGTTCTACTGTCCTCTCTTCTGCTGTTGTTATTATTTTTTAATTAGTCTATTATAATTACATATAAAAGCTGGATTCATTGTAGTAAACTCATATGGACAGAGCATAATTGGATAGATTTTGTTCCCCATTCCCTTCTTTCTCTCTCAATTCCCTTCTACTGTATTTGTCTCCCTTCCATTTTCATGATATCCTTTATTTATTTATTTATTTTCCTCTAGCTTCCACATATGAGAGAAAGTCTTCAACCCTTGACTTTCTGAGTCTGGCTCAATAGCATATTGTTCTCCAGTTCCATTCCATCCATTTACTGATAATGTCATTCTTCTTTATGAAATGTGTATATACACCATATTTCCTTTATCCATGAATGCTCTTACAGACACCTAGATTGGTTGCATAGCTTATCAAGGGTATTTTAATCAAGTAAATGAAAATAACTTTATAGTAAGTATAAAGTGTGGTGGCAAAGTTACTGTGGGGACCTAAATTTGTTTTAGTTAAGAACGTGGCCCAAATTCTTAAATTTGAGATTAGATTATTCATATAAAGGGTAATCTTATAATATAGCTCTTCTCTCCTTTTAGTATTTTGTTTTTATTTGCTGAAAAATCAGAAATGTTTAATTGTGCTGTATAAAACATTGAATATGGGATGAAATTGCTTAATGGGATTTGCTTTGAAAATGTGTGGTGTGTGTGTATGTGTGTATTTTTTTTTTTTTTTTTTTTGGTGCCGAGGATTAAACTCAGGGGTACTCAACCACTGAGCCATATCTCCAGCCCTATTTTGTGTTTTTTGTGGAGACAGGGTCTCACTGAGTTGCTTAGCTCCTCACCGTTGCTGAGGCTGGCTTTGAGCTAGTGATTCTCCTGTCTCAGTCTCCCAAAGTGCTGGAATTACAGGCGTGCACCACTGTGTATTTTTGGTATAGATTCAAAACCATAAACTTGGATTCCTTGAGGTCCAAGTCATGGATAAAATGTTCCTTACTTGGCTGCTGTGGTCTAAAAGAGAGAAGAGGAGGTAACTACTGGAATTGGGGAGGGGAGGAAGGCAGCATTTATCCGGAGGTCCTGGGGAGACAAGAGTGATGGTGGATGAGGAATTTTGGCACTTAAGACTGAGAAATTTCTTGAAACAGTGTATGTACAAACTGAAGTTAGTATTTTCTTTAAAAGATCTCTGGTTTCCTGAAATTAATCTTATAAGGCACAGGCTTTTCACATATTGTATTTTAACAAAGTGAATCAGCTCTAAAGTGCTAACACATGTATTACATTTGCACCATTTATTTGCATGAAACGAGACTCTTACAAATAGCCTGTCTTAAAAAAAAACATTTAGTTTTTTGAGCACATGTTATATATCTACATGCTTTCTTTTAAAGTTGTTCTAAAGTTTGTGGTCAGATTTACCTTTCCCACTGTCTCATCTAAAATGAGAGTACTTTTTAAAATCAATAAAAAACTACAAAGAAGAGTAATCCCAATTTGGATAGCAGGGGAGTATACAGAAAATTTTAAAGCACTTAAAATTTTACTTTCCAGAGGTGAAATTTTCCTCTTTCTCAATCCTGACATCCTGTGTTTATATTTATATGTGTATTTCAAAGTGGGATTATATTCTACTTGTTTTTTAATGTTCACTTCTGACAATATTGTATACTTTATTCTAGATCAAAGAAAAGGCAGATGTCCTGAACCCATTAATCACTGCAGTCTTTCTAGAGGTTAGTAGTAATTGTTTTTAAATCTTTGATTCCAAAGACATATATTAATTAACTCTTATTAAGTCTTCAGCTCTTGACTTTTTTGTTTTTTTCACCAGGTTAGTAGTTTGGTGCAGATATGAACAAAGTGGTATACATTTGATGTATATTTTCTGCTTATTAATTGCAAGGCATAGAAGTCAAAGCTGCAGGGTATCGTGGATTGGAAGAAGCAATTGGCTGTCCTTATTTAGTCCCTTCCCCTTGACAGCTTAACATGCAATTCTCAGTAATGAAACACCTTCTGGAGACCAGCTGGTAAACATGAAGAGATGAAAATTATGAATAGGCAACCACTACTTTATAAAGGACTAAAGTTTATGCAGGAGAGGTGTTATGAGACAAAACATTTTATCATTTCCTTTCCAAAATATCTTACATTTTTTGTCAAATAGGTACCTGTGTTTACATAATCCTCATGAAAGGTTTAAGTCCCTGGAAAAGGATGGTATGCAAGGATCCCATGATTGATTGAATTGCCTCCCTATGTGATGGTTTCTGGATATCATGTTTGAAGAACTCTTGTCTTGTAAATCAATTGTGCAGACAACTTTAGATTTTGGATGATTTGTTTAAAACATATTTATCTTAGTCTAGGGGGACAAAAATATGGATAATTCGTTAGGTTTTAAATATGAGTTTTTTATACTGGACTATTCTTTAGTTTTAAATTATTTAAAAATGAACATTAAAGAAGTACTTTTAATTCCTTAACTACACAGTTTTCTTTCAACAGGCTGAGGAACTCTCTTGATCACTTAAACAATTTTTTTAAAATATTTTTTTTGGTTGTAGATGGATATAGTGTCTTTATTTTACTCATTTATTTTTATGTGGTGCTGAGGATTGAACCCAGTGCCTCACATGCAAGGCAAGCACTTTACCACAGAGGTATAATCCCAGCACTTAAACAGTTTTTTTTGGAGGGGTACCAGGGATTAAACTCAGTGAGCACTTGACCACTGAGCCACATCCCCAGCTCTATTTTATATTTTATTTAGAGACAGGTCTCACTGAATTGCTTAGCTTCTCACTTTCGCTGAGGCTGGCTTTGAACTCCCAATCTTCCTGCCTCAGCCCACCAAGCCACTGGGATTATAGACGTGTGCTGCTACGCCAGGCTTAAACAATTTTTTAAAATACAAGTTTGTGATTTAGTAGATGGCAGAGTGGCAGAGTTGGAAGAACTTTGCAAACCAACAGCATAATCCTGTCCTTGATCATCTTTGATTTACTATATAATCAGAAATTTGCCCTTCTTGGCAACCTTATTATTTTTAAGTGCAAAATAAGAGATCTAACTAGATGATCTTTGAGGTCTTTTGGTTGCAAAGTGTATTGTCAAATGTCACACTGAGGTTATATCAAAGTACTAGCCATTGATAAATCCAGAAAAAATAATCTCACTTGATATGGGTCGCCTATTGTTTTTAGTTGATTTTTTTACCCTTTTAAAAATTCATTCTAATTAGTTATACATGAGAACAGAATGCATTTCAGTTCATTGTACACAAATGGAGCACAACTTTTCATTTCTCTAGTTGTATACAATGTAGAGTTGCACCATATGTTCAGTCATATGTGTACCTAGGGTAATGATGTCCATCTCATTCCACCATCTTTCCTACCCCCATTCCCCCTCCCGTCTCTCTCCTTTGCCCATTCAAAATTCCTTCATTCCTCCATTCCCCCTCCTACTGCCCCATCGTGGATCAGCATCCACTAATCAGAGAGAACATTTGGCCTTTGGTTTTTTGGGATTGGCTTACTTTGCTTAGCATGATATTCTCCATCTCCATCCATTTACCTGCAAATGCCATAATTTCATTCTCTTTTAATATTGAGTAATATTCCATTGTGTATATATACCACAGTTTCTTTATCCATTCATCTATTGAAGAGCATCTAGGCTGGTTCCACAGGTTAGCTATTGTGAATTGAGCTGCTATGAACATTGATGTGGCTGCGTCACTATAGTAAGCTGTTTTTAAGTCCTTCTGTTATAGACTGAGGAATGGGATAGCTGGGTCAAATGGTGGTTCCATTCCAAGATTTCTAAGGAATCTCCATACTGCTTTCCAGATTGGTTGCACCAATTTGCAGTGCTACCAGCAATGTATGTGTGTACCCTTTTCCCCCACATCCTCGCCAACACTTATTATTGCTTGTATTCTTGATAATTGCCATTCTGACTGGAGTAAAGTATGGAATGCTTCACAAATTTGCATGTCATCCTTGCTAGGGGCCATACTAATCTTCTCTGTATCGTTCAAATTTTAGTATATGTGCTGCTGAAGCGAGCACATAGTTAATTGTTTTTGCTTACAGATTTGAAACACTTTTGTCCTTGAAGTAATACAATTTTATCTTAGTGTAATGAAGTATGTGTTGTTATTCTTCTGGAAGGTGAGAGCTTGTCAGATATAAATGAAGTCTGGCAACTCTGAGCATAATGATCTCATAGTGCTTCTCACAAATATGTCTGTTGTGCCTGATAGACATGTATCTATACTGTTTCATCTTTGAAAGCAGTGTTTCTTGTTTATGTTTGTGAGCAGCTATCTTGTGCTCACTGATTATATTGAGGCCATTGAAGAAGAGCTATCATAATGGGCTGGAAATTCCATAGATGCAGGATTCATAGTCTTCTGAAAGCCTCTTTCATTAATTGACTACAATGCTGTGACAGAAACTAACCACTTAATTGAGGAATAAATAAACCTTGCATGCCAAGTTTGAGCAGGATGTCAAACAGCTACCATTTCTGATGGGCATGATGGAAAAAAAATACTAACATTTCTTTTTTGGTACTGTTATATCATCTCAAGAGTTAGGTTCTTTTGTTCTCTAAAATAGAGTTTACTGCAATGGTCAGATCTGTGATTTTACTTGGCAGGCCACAAATTCATCTAGATTACAAATATTAATCTGTTTTATTATCTTACATTTATTTTACATGACTATGATTATTTTCTTTTTCTTGTTTTTTCAATCCTTTCAGGCATCAAATAGTGCCTCCTATATCCAGGATGCCTTTCAGCTACTCTTACCTGTGCTGCAGATCTCTCTCATTGAGAACAAGACGGAATTACCCAGGCAAGAGCTACAAGTCCAGAGGCCTTTGCCAGAACATTGAAGAAAAGAGAAGATTTGACCTGAGATTTGTGATGGTGAAGAAGTGCCACATTCTTCAGGGTACCCCTGTAGAAATGAATGAGAAAGGTTATTTTAATATATAAACATTCAGGCAGGAGAACAGGTTTAAAGAGGAAGTTTGTTTCTTCACTTGGCTGAAGTATTCAAGTCTCACACTATTCCCAGTTATTATAATTAATAAATTATTTGAAAAGAAATTTTTGTAGAAAGTCCAAAAATAATAGCTCTAGGTAAAGTTTAGTGGGACACTCAGGCAAAAATATTGATCTATTTTTGACATATTGCAAAACACTAACAATTTTGTTATGGATATAATTTGTAGCCCATGGATAAAATCGGTGTAACACAGGAGAAAAAGAACTTAGTTTGGCATTGTAGAATTTATGACATACTTGGTTTATTAATGCCATGTACTTTCTCCTTTCTGGAATAAAATCTATGGCTTTAAGAAAGCATATGTAAACTCTACAATGATTACCCCTTATTATGTGAATTCTTGCAAATGGTTAGGATGTTTCATCTACTCTTCAATTCTCAGTAGATACTTGACATTGAGGAGAAACTTGCAGTATTATACTTTTTCAGGCACATGAACAAACTATAGCAAAGTCCCCTTTGGCTTCAAATGACTCCCCTATTCCATGATGATAAGCTTCAAGCCATAGCTTATCCCTACGCAACTGGATTTAAGACCAATAAGTGCAATTTAGAGAAACAGTTTCATATTTTAGATACTCTCTTTAGTTTGTTTTTCATGCACACTCCATAAGCAGGACAAATTCTATCACAACCAACCTTGAAGGAGTGTTGAGGCTTTTTTGTTAGTAGGGTTTCTGTTGTTTGATTATTGTTAAAATGAGTCATAGAGTCCCATAGAGATGATATTCATTTATAATAGGATTTACCCTCTAACATTTTTCTTCTTTATTTGTTTTAATTTATTCTTTAGCATGCTTTTAAATACAACTTTTATCTTCTAGATCTTATGCCCTTTTTTGCTTTCTTCAACAACTAAAATATATTTTGGTATCTGTTCTTTTTAAAAAAGGTCTCTGATTTTGTGGTTTTTAATGATTCAGGTAACTTTTTTGTGAGCTCTGCCCTCCATCTTATAAAAGGTTTAAAATAAAATATAATTGTACTGTTCATAAGTGTGATATTTCACAAATATCAAGGATGAAAATGATTTTATGTACTTTGATATGCACATTTTCATAAAAGGCTTAAAAATGAAGCATTCAGGAAATGAGGAAGTCCTAAAAATTCAAGCCTCTTAGTTAACATGTCATCAAAGCCTCTGATAATACATAAGAAGAATTATGAAAACTTGCCCACTGACTTACCCATGCGCATCCTGATGCCTCCTCAAGTACCAGTCTGCTCATTTCTCCATTTTATTTGAGACCTCATCCGTGCTTATTATTATATCATCTGGCCAAAGTCCTATCATGTCTCTATCACTTTTCCTATTGTCAGGAAAATTACAAAAAAGAAAAGTTCAAATAGTCTCTCATCTCTCTTGTGCTTTGAGTTAAAGGCAAAGAAAGGCTACCCTGATCACTTCACCCTCACAAATCAATTTGAGCTCTTGAAGATGTTTAAGTTTCTGACAGGCTTACCCTAGTACAGAGACTGTAAATTGAATGCAAAAAACTATAATCTGTTTCTACTTGACAGCCCCACATTTGTCCTTTTCCATACATGTTGGCCATTGCTGTGCTCTTAAACAAGTTCTGAAGTTTAGTCATTTTCCTAACTTGAGTGTGAATGCAGCAATATACTAAAAAGTTTTAAGGACATTTGTAAATTGGAATGGAGGTAGTTTGTCATAAATTTTTTACATTCCTGTCTGACCTAGGTAACTGTTGCATTGAGCCTGGCAATTTCAACCAAACGCAATTAAACCTGAATAGCCTACATAGTTATAGTTGTTTTTGTTAGAATTGTACTTTTAAGGGTTTAGTACATCTGGATCTTCCTTTACCTTTCCCACATGTCATTGAGAGTTATTCAAACTGCATAGTTCAGCTTGTGTTGAAGCAAAAGTTTCAAAAAATAATCAAATATTATGTATTTATAACATTCAGTAAATTAACAGACATGTAAGTGACTTCTGTATTTAGCTTGCTCACCATTGAATTCTCCGCTTTCTAGTATTAGAATCTGGCCTCTGGTAGTAAGTATTTGTTGTTTGCCTGAAAGAAAAAGGGGGAAAAAAAAGAATAAAAGGAAGGAGAGAGACTATGATGAAGGAAGTAAAAGAGTAAATGCAGTTGGGAAGTTGAGACAGGAGAATCGTGAGTTCAAAGCCAGCCTCAGCAATGGCAAGGTGCTAAGCAACTCAGTGAGACCCTGTCTCTACATAAAACACAATGTAGGGCTGGGGATGTGGCTCAGTGTACCAAAAAAAATAAATGCAAAAGAAAAAAGTTAGCTTAGTACCAGCAGAGAATACAGATCTGGAAGGGACTCTAGAGTGCATTGGGTTGAAGCTCCTGGTTTTACAGCTAGCAACACAGAGGTCTCATAAGAGAAAGTGACTCGCTGAAGTCACACAGCTAGTGGTAGGCTTGGCTGAGACCTGCACCCAGGTCTTCTGATCCCATCTGGGCCAGAATCACACCAAGGTTCTGTATATTTAAGGAATGGATACAGCCTCCTGGATACTGGGTTTGATGCTGGGGAAGCAAAATACAGAATGTGTGGCTTTTGTCCTGTAGGAGTTTGCACTGGTGCTACTGTCTGAGCAGTCTCTACCTTGTAATTGCAGTATCCTTTGAGGAAGGAAGTGAGGCAGCTGCTGTTGCAATGAATTGTGGCTCTGTTGGATGAACTTGTCTCAAATCTGATTGATTGTTGAATTAGGTCAGCACAGCAAATGTTTGCAGATGCATCCATCAGTACCCTCAAATTGCTACTTGTATTTAGCTAAAAGAGGAAAGAACATATGGAGCAGTTTAAAGACCCAGTACCACAGAATACACTTTTCTCTGTAATCCTGATAGGTGCTCTGGGAGGCAGAGTAACAGCACCCCCAGTTTATAGGCTACAGAATGGTGCAAAGACAGGCTTAAAGATGAATCTTGGCTCCTTTGTTTTCCAAGCCCTATGACAATGAGGAAGGGACTGACTTTTTTTTTTCTTTTTCTTTCTTTTTTAAAAATTGTTTATTTTGGCACCAGGGATTGAACCCAGAGGCACTTAACCACTGATCCACATCCTCAGCATTTTTTCCCCCTTTTAAAATTTTTTTTGGGGTACTAGGGATTGAATTCAGGCGTACTCAACTAATGAGCCACATCCCCAGCCCTATTTTGTGTTTTATGTAGAGACAGGGTATCTGTAATGGCCCCGAGCTGGAAATGACGCAGCTCATAAATGTTGAAACAGTTTGTGGTACATTCATACCATGGATTGCTCTCAGCAATTAAAAGGAACACACTATTGGTACATGCAAACACTTGGGTGAATCTCAAAGGATTTATGTAGAGTAAAAGAAAATCTAATCCCAGAAGATTACATATTATATAATTACGTTTATATAACATTAAAGTGAGAAAATGATATAAATGGAGAATAGAATAATGGTTTCCAGGGTTAGGGATGGAGTGGGAAAGGAAGTAGATAGGTGTGGTTTTAAAAGGGCAATAGGAGGGGGGTTGCGGTTTTGGCTCAGTGGCAGAGCGCTTGCCTTGCACGTGTGAGGCACTGAGTTCGATCCTCAGCACCACATAAAAATAACTAAACAAAATAAAGACACTGTGTCCATGTATAACTAAAAAATGTTTACAAAAAGGCTGGGGCTGTAGCTCAGTGGTAGAGCGCTTACCTAGCATGCGTGAGGCACTGGGTTCAATCCTCAGCACCACATATAAATAAATGAATAAAATAAAGATCCATCAACAACTAAAAAAAAAATTTAAAAAAATGTTTACAAAAAAAAGGGCAATAGGAGGGATCCCTGTGGAGGTGGGAGTGTCTTGACTGTGATGGACACAAACTTACACATGGTAGTGTAAAGTTAAATGCAGACACACAAGTACCCTACAAGTGAAAACAAGGAAAACTAAGGAATCTGAATAAGATCAATGGATCATTATCAATGTCAATATCCTGGTTGTGAAACTAGTTTTGTAAAATGTGACCTTTAGGGAAAATTGGGTAAAGGGTACGTGGATTATTTGTTTCTGATAACTGTGTGGGAATCTACAATTATCTCAATAAATATTTTGACTTTGAAAAAAGGAGGAGGGCTTTGGGCCAAGGGAACCAAAGGATCAAGAAGTGTTGCCCACTTTCTGGGAGGATTTAACAAAAACCCAGTGGTTCATGCCCTCATCACAGGGACTCAGTTGTAGAAATGGTGGCAAGTGGGCTCAATCTGCCTCTCAGTAGGCAAATGTTTTGGTAGCAGGTTTATAAGTGGGATGAGAGTGCAGGAGGGGTTTGAGGTTTTGTAATGGATTCCTATCATTTTAACTGAAATCCACTAATTCAATGGAAAAGATGCTTGCAGAATTATTTCTAGTGTCATTAAAGCCATGTCCTGAATCAAACAGGTGATGAAAGTTCTCTAAATTAAGTAAGCCACGTATAAACAAAAGTTTTAATAGCAGCTACTCTGGACAGTTGGGTTCTAATTTTGGCTTGGTCCTTGGCTTAGCCTCTGCCGCACAGGATTTATACTGAGGCACATTATTGTCTTCACAATAATCCTACAAAGCCAAAACAATTCTTCTGTCTCCAGATGAGGACACTTGTGGTCTGCAAAGTTTAGTCTTAACTTTTAGCCTAAGGTCACAGTGTCCAGGTGGTGGAATGGATTCAGCCCTAGTTCTGCTTGTGTTTATAACCACTGCATTAACTGCTTATTTCTCAGTCATCAAAAAGAGGAGATTGGGCCAAGAGCTTTGGATTCTCCATGGCTTGAATGAATACTGAATCAATTAGTTAATTTTGACCTGAGGTGCAGGGGGTAGTAAATAAGTATAGCCAGTCTTGCCCTACAGGAGAGAGGATAAGACTGAGCAGGTTGAGGGATAGAAGCAGCCATCACAGAGAAGGTAATGGAACAATTTGTCATCCTTGGAAGGGATGTGACCTACTTAGGACTTCCCAGTACATCCTGATTATGAAAAATAAGCCCCTTCTCTCCAATAGAGGTTAGGCTTTCTGAAGAGTCCCTGTTGGATGAATACATATTCTTAGCCAATCTCTTTTGATTACCTAAAATACAGGCAGTGGGAAGATAAAACACCTGTGGGCTGGCTCATTCAAATTTACATAGAGCTCACCTGAAAAAGAAACTGATGCTGTTCAGAAACCACAGAAAGGAAACCCAGGATTCACTAAAGGCTGAAGGTGGAAGAGAGATGCCAAGACCCAAAGTCAGAGGAGAGAATGCAAACTAGCACAAACAAAATAAATATTGTTGAAGTTTGTATCTTTGCATCCCATAGTTGTTTGGGTTCAATGAGACTTTGGGAGGGAGTTTCTTGATTCTTGTATATCTTCAGGGTTTGTATGGACACTCAAATGGGATTGGGGTGAAGGACTATTGCCACTTAGTGTGGGTAGACCCATCGGCTGTGAGAGACCATTGAAAATCTACAGTGGCTTGCAAGCCTTCCTTGCTCATTTATCCTAGGGAGGTGGAACGACAAAAGTGAGGAGCCTGGTTCCACTACTTTTAACTGTGTACTGCATGTCCACTCTTCACCTTTATAATCTGTAAAATGGAGTAGCACCTGCTTCATAGGATTGGGTGAGGTGATGCACACATGTTCTTGGCACAGTGTCTGGCCATAGTGCTCACTCCATTCATTTAAATTATGATTATGACTTTACAAAAGGCAGGGATATTTTGCAGCTTCAAAAGCATTCTACTGTTCTGCTGGTCAGATATGCTCTGTCTTAAATGGTGGCTAAGAGTGAGGAAAGGGCTTCTTGACTTAGCCCTTTACCTTTTTTTTTTTTTTTTTTTGGGTACTGGGGATTGAACTCAGGGGCACTCGAGCCACATCCCCAGCCCTATTTTGTGTTTTATGTAGAGAAACGGTCTCACTGAGTTGCTTAGCACCTCACTGTTGCTGAGGCTGGCTTTGAACTCGCGATTCTCCTGCCTCAGCCTCCCTAAGTGCTGGGATTACAGGCTTGTGCCACCATGCTGGCTAGCTTTTCTTTCTGATCCTCAGTTTCCTTAAACAAATCATGAATAAAGCTATCTCATCAGTTGGTCCTTGCTGATGCAGGCAAGGTCAGACAGTGTCTACTGACAATGATGTCACCTTCCATTTTTATCAGATTTGTAAGGGACTTTTACATAAGTAGTTCCACTCCCATTTTAAGATGGGGCAGCTGAGGGCTGTGGAAGTCAGGAGGAGTGTCCACAGTCACTTGACCCCTGGGCGGCTGTACTGAAATATGTACCTTTGGAATTTGGTTGCGGGGAGGGCACTCACCTTCATCTCACACAGCAGATGAAGCCCTCCTCTTTGGACTAGGCAAACATCTCTCAGTTGTTAGGAGATATTTCCAGATCTCAGAGCTTTCTTGATTTCTTTGTAAACCCGAGTGGGCTCTGCTTCCTCTGTGCAGGTGAGAGGCCAGCTGTAGTGCAAGTAGTGACGGCTTTGATTGTGGGTGGAGGACATCAGGACACTGTTCTGAAGGGGCTGCTTTCTCATGTCATTTTTTGTTTTCCTATAGCACAGTGCTCAGACCACCAGCTCTGAGGTCAAATTGATAAGCATTTGAATTCTGACTAAGCTACTTCCAGCTGTGTTTTCTGGGGCAGCTTTCTGAACTCCTCTTCCTCACTTGTAAAATGGAATAAGTGAGCACATGCTTTACAGGGATGTTATCAATTTACTATTTATGCATCCATACAGCTGCCTACTCAATTTGGAGACTCCATTGCAAAATGAAAATGTGGAGCTCCTGTTCAAAAAGCAGGAAAAAAAGCCGGGTGCGGTGGTGCAAGCCTGTAATCCCAGCACTCAGGAAGGCTGAGACAGAAGAATCGTGAGTTCAAAGCCAGCCTCAGCAACGGCGAGGCGCTAAGCAACTCAGTGAGACCCTGTCTCTACATAAAACACAAAATAGGGCTGGGAATGTGGCTCAGTGGTCGAGTGCCCCTGAGTTTAATCTCCAGTACCAAAAAAAAAGGCAGGAAAAAAGACTTTTTCCTTTTTTCCATGGTCTCTTTCTTGGCCCATGATCCTTTTTTATTTGCTATTTAATGTCCTCCCTCAGGCATGAGGATACTTGCCTGGTAAGTGCAGACCCTTATGGGTGCCTGAGAACCCACCTTAGGACTGAGTGTACTAGGCCACGCATGGAAGAAAGCTCCAAGTCCTCAGCTAGTCATTGTTCCATGGGACTTCACTTAAAAGATGAAGTTATTGAACATTACAAGATGGAACTACAGATATTTAGTCCTTAAATAAGGCCTTTCTGATTGTGGATTTGTGACAATACTGCTTGCATGCCCATGAAGCTGGCCCTTCAAAGCATTTGGTAATCTCTAGCCTATCCTAAGGATTCAGTAAGTGGTAAGTAGAGAGAGCCAGTTGTGCTCACTTAAGAATCCCACAGCTCAAACTTTCACTTGAGATTTGCATCTCTAGCCTGGTTCATGAGAGAGTCAGAGAAGGTTTTATTATCAACTTTGTTCGAATGGGGAAATTGAGGCCCAGAGAGGGAATGGAGTTGGGCTGTTAGCCTTGTCATTAGTAATGGAGCCAGAAGTCGATGGTGATCTCTAGACTCCCTGTCAATGCTAAGCATCTTGAGCTCAGAGCCCACTCTGGACCTTGTTACCTGGGGATTATGAGTGGCAATAGTTTCATCAGGGATTGCAACCCTTGCCCCAGCCCAGCATTTCAAACTCTGGTTCAATATGAGCTGCCTCTGAAAGCCTTTCCTGCTAAGAACACCCCTGTAATATTTTTTCTTTCATATGCACTTTCATCCAAAATTCACTCATATGGAATATAAGGGTTTTTTTCCATAGTGCAGATTTTTTGATTGTGTTGAGAATCAGTATGCAGACATTTCAATTTGTATACAATCCCTAACACATGCACCAAAAATCTAAAAGCCTTGTATTGTGATTCTTTTTCAAATAATTATTTCAGTGATAAATAATTGTTTCAACTTTGGAGACAAATTTTCCTTAAGAGGATATCAAGTATCAATATCTTCAAATCCTGCTAAACTGCTGTTACGTAAGTCCCAGTTTCATATCATATACAAGTGGTTTTTTTTTTTTTTTGGTACCAGGGATTGAACTCAGGGGTACTTGACCACTGAGCCACATCCCCAGCCCTATTTTGGGTTTTTTAGGTAGACACAGTCTCACTGAGTTGCTTAGTGCCTCACCCTTGCTGAAGTTGGCTTTGAACTTGCGATTCTTCTGTCTCAGCCTCCCCAAGTGCTGGGATTACAGGCATGCGCCACTGCATCCAGCTTGAAGTATTTTTTAAATCTCTCACAGTACATTAGCAAAATTATTGAGAAACTGGACTATCATGACCAAAGATTTCACAGAGTACACAGGCAATGATCAAAGAGTGGTTTTCTTTAGGAAACAATTCTACTAAAACCAACATGGTAATAGAAGCAATTAAAAATATTCAGGACATCAAATGCAGGACTCTGACTCCAAATAGTTGTTTAATATGCTTTGTATTGTAGAATATAAACCTAACCTCCTACCTATGCTATGTTAAGCCAACATCCAAGACAGATGAAGCCTCTCCAAATTCAATATCCATGATTTTCTGGTTGTGCCAAAAAATAAGCAACCAGTGAATGATCTCACCTCTGAAAAAAAATCATTTACACTTAAAAGATGAGATGAGGCTGGATTCTCTTCTTTTAAAAAATGTTTCTATAGTTACTAAAAAACTTTACAAAACAGTTGGTAAAAATATTGCTCTGAATTATACAAGGGAGAGGGGACTACTGCTGAGGCATGGTATGTGACTAATCACATTTGGCTTATTTCTCTTGGGTGCCATCAGAGGCTGGACTCTCCTGGACTTTAGTTTCTCTTTCTTTCTGCAGGCAAATCTTTACTTTCTTTGTTAGCCACTTAGCCTGGTTAGTCTGTTTTCCCTGTTGTTTACACTGTTTTGTGCCAAGATTTATTCTTTTCTGCTGCCTTTTTTGGGTTTTGTTTCTACTTCTGCAGGAGCAGGTTTAGCTGACAACCTTGATGACCTCCTCTTGGGCTCTTCCTTTACCACCCCTTGGCCTGAGCTGACTTTCTCTTGGGCATCTTGGTGGCTTGGAGGATGTGTGTAGGTGCCTTCAGGACACAGTGCCTGGCACTGCCACTCCTTCTGAGCACCAGTGCCTGAGCTGCTGGGACTGGAGCATAGCTTTTCATTTTATTTTATTTTGTGGTATTGGGAGTTCACCCTAGAGTCTTGAACATGCTAGGCAAGGGCTCTGCAACTGAATTACATCTCCAGCCTTTAAAAAAAATACATTTTGAGACAGGGTCCAGCTAAATTGCCCAGGTTGGCCTTAAACTTGCCATCCTCCTGCCTCAGCCTCCAAGTAGCTGGGATTGCACATATGCGCCACAATGCCTGGTGGAATATAATTTTATTCCCCGTGCTTTTTATATTACTAAACATTATGAGCATTCTATGGATATTCTTTTTTATAGCTTTATGACATTCTGTTTTAGGAGAGCTACATAACCTATTCAACCAATGCCCTGTTTTTGGACACTCAGGTGGTTTCCAATTAATTTTCAGTTACTGAAAGACAATGTACCAAGTTTTTAAGAGCGCATGTGCTCTAGAGGCAAACTGCTTGGGTGTAAATCCATGCTAACTGTGTGACTTTGAACAAGTTAGTCTGCCTCTTAAAGCCTCAGTGTTTCTGCTTGTGAACTCAGGATAATCTTAGTATAATAGCTCATGGGTTTTATGAGGATTAAATAAACTTGAAAAACAAAGAACCAAACAAGAATGTGCTACATATGAGTTAGCTAATATTATTCTGTTAACAATGACTTTAATAATGCTCTAGTTGGTATCATTTTATAGACATCTTTGAATGTGTAAGTGATTGTTTCCTAGAAGTTGCAATGCTGGATCTGAGGGGCAAGCATTCTATAGACAAGGAGATCCAAGGGACTAGAGGCCAGGGCAGGTTTGGGGATTGAGCCCCAGGCTTTGGCAGGAAACGATTGTCAAGAGACTGGTGCTTAAAAACATTTGGTGCAGTGGCCCATGCCTGTAATCCCAGAACTTTGGGAGGCTGAGACTGGAGAATCATGAGTTCAAAGCCAGCCTCAGCAATGGCCAGGCACTAAGCAACTCAGTGAGACCCTTTCTCTAAATAAACACAAAATAGAGCTGGGGATGTGGCTCAGTGGTCGAGAACCCCTGAGTACAATCCTGAGTACAAAAAAAAATAAAAAACATTTGGACAGCAACTTTTTCCACTTCAGGACTGAAAACAGGAATGGTAGAGAGCATAACAAGCTTCAAGAGGGCCCCAGAAAGTCTGACAACCCAGAGGAGACAGACAGAGATGTCCTCCCTCCAGCTCCAGAGTGCTCAGTGGGTTTTTTTCTCTTTTTGTTCTTGGTTCCTGCTATAACTAAGGAATTTGAGCCTTGAACACAAGGGAGTTGAGATGAAATTGAATGGGACCACTAAGTCTTAATTAGATGGAAATTTTGATACCAGGGCTATCATTTCAGGTAGAGCAGCAGGAAGGATTAACAGCTGCTTTTGTGATCTGCTTACTCCCAATTATCCCCTCTGTCAACTGTCTATCATAATGGATTTGTGACTTAAAAACGATTTGTCTTTAGGATGTCACTTGTACAGTGCAAATACCCAGGAAAGATATGTATCTCATAGGATTAGGATGATAGAATCATAGAGTTTCAGAGATGGAAGGAAATAAATTCCATCTGGTATTCATTTGTGAGTCAGAATCTTACATCAGAATCATCTGGGGGCATTAAAAGGTAGATTTCTGGGCCCACACTCAAGGGCTAATTCAGTGGGTTTTGGAAAGGTTCTAGGAAACTACCCCTTAAAAGAGTCTCCCAGAATATGCTAATGCAAGTGGGCTACACTTTGAAGAGCTCTGTTCCATAACATCCCCAGCATGTTGATGGCCTCTAGTGTTGAGGAGCTTACCACTTCAGGAGAAAGCCTGTGGCATTTTAGAATAGGCCTGACTATAATCAAGTTGTGCTGTATATCGAGCTGGAATGGGTCCCTCTATAAACTCCACCCACTGATCGTAATTCTACTTACTAAGACCACATAGAGAAAGTCACCCTTGGTTGGGCAGTGAGATTTGATAATCACGCACTGTGAGAATCTTTGAGCTAGAAATATGTTGGTAGAGAGAACCTAGGGCTGAGTGGGCTGTGCTTGGAGAAACTCAACACCCCTTCTTGCTGGTGTGGATGCCTCCTTCTAGACTCAGGCTAAGTGCCCTTGAATCAGTGAGAAGACTCCCTGGGGAAGAAGAAAGGAAAAACTGGGAAAGTCTAGGGGGCTGGGAAAATGGATTTCTGTGATCCTAGAGATGGTAAGGGACTGAGAAGATTCTTGGCAGGACAAGATTGTAAGCTTGTAAGTTGTAAGTTTGATTCTTGTCGAACTCTGCCTTTAACTGCCCAACAGATTTTGGGCAGGTGCTTGCTACTTTGGACCCCAATTTTCCTGTACATAAGTATCTCTTCCAGTCCTCACAGACAGAAATCCCATTTTTAAAGCCTTGGGATCTTCTGGCTTTAAAGCTACCCACTTTGATATCCTGGTAAGTTTTTATTGGGGGTGGGAAAAGGTAGGTGTTATGTTCTCAGGAAAGAATCATGACACCCATGCTGAGAAGGAGAAATTTGCTCATCTAGCAGAGATGCCTTTGTTGAAGGTGAGGTCTGGGATGGATTTAAAAGGACTAAAGGGGGCTGGCATTCCTGCAATGAAACAAGATATTTAGGGCAATGGATCTCTGGAGCTCTCCAGGCTGGAGGGGCCTCCTGAGGGACTCTGTCCACAGAGGACCATGGGGAAGTCCTTGTGGATAGGAATCCTTCAGACCTGTTGGCTCTTGTGGACAAGGCTTGATGAATGAGAAACACAATAGGCAAATAAGAAGGGTCTATGCACTGTCAAAGGGTCCTTATTCTGTAGCTGCCATGGGTCTCTGCCTTACTCATCATCTTTTTGTTTTAATTTATTCATTCTAATTGGGTATATGTAACAGCAGAATGCATTTTGATTCATTGTACAAAAATGGAGCACAACTTTTCAATTCTTTGGTTGTACATGATATATAGTCACACCATATGTGCAGTCATACATGTACCTAGGGCATTGTTGTCCATCTCATTCCACCATCTTTCCTGCCCTTATATCCCCTCCTCTCCCCCCCTCTCCTTTGACCAAAGTTTCTTCATTCTTCCCGTGCCCCTCCCCCATTATGGATCAGCATCCACTTATCAGAGAGAACATTCAGCGTTTGGTGTTTTGGGATTGGCTTACTTCACTTAGCGTGATATTCTCCAACTCCATCCATTTACCTGCAACTGCCATAATTTTATTCTCTTTTATTGCTGAGTAATATTCCATTGTGTATATATAACACTGTTTCTTTATCCACTCATCTATTGAAGGGCATCTAGGTTGATTGCACAGTTTAGCTATTGTGAATTGAGCTGCTATATACATTGAAGTGGCTGTGTCACTGTAGTATGCTGTTTTTAAGTCCTTTGGGTATTGACCGAGGAGTGGGATAGCTGGGTCAAATGGTGGTTCCATTCCAAGTTTTCTAAGGAATCTCCATACTGCTTTCCAGATTGTTTGCACCAATTTGCAGTCCCACCAGCCATGTGTAAGTGTGCCTTTCCCCTCACATTCTTACTGTTGTTTGTATTCTTGATAACTGCGGTTCTGACTGGCGTGAGATGAAATCTTAGAGTCGTTTAGATTTGCATTTCTCTAATTGCTAGAGATGTTGAACATTTCTTCATATTTTTTTGATTGACTGTATATCTTCTGAGAAGTGTCTGTTTAGCTCCTTAGTCCATTTATTGATTGGGGTTTTTTTTGGTGTTAGGTTTTTGAGTTCTTTATATATACTGGAGATCAGTGCTCTATCAGATATGCATTTGCTACCAGAATGTAGGCTGTCTGTTCACCTCATTGTTTCTTTTGCTGAGGAGACGCTTTTTAGTTTGAATATATCCCATTTCTTGATTCTTGCTTTTATTTGTTACGGGGGTCCAGCCTCTGCAGGGTGTCAGGTCCTGAGGTGGGATGAGTGGTGTCGGCAAAAGTAGCACCAATGAGACACAGAGACCAGGTTTGGTGCAGCTGTGTCTATCTAAGTTCAGACCAGCGCTTTATTTATAGTGATCTACAGATATTGATTAAAAGAAAGAAAAGCAGGTTACAATTCATCATGAGTTATTCATAAACACAGAGTGGGCATCTATAATTGTTCCGGATAACTACATCAGCATCAAAGGATTTTTAAATCTTAACTAGAGACTGTAACTATAAGGGTCCTTATGTCCTGTTCTTAAGATTAATATCAAACTAGAGATCACTAAGCTTCCTATTATATTCCCCAAAAACAAGATGAAGCTAACAAAGGTATTTTTAACTATGAGGGTAGCATAAGACTAACAGATCACTGTGGTAACTACACTTAAAAGCATAGCTGTTGTAATCCCAGCACTTAGGGAGTCTGAGACAGGAGAATAGCGAGTTCAAAGCCAGCCTTAGCAACGGCGAGGCGCTAAGCAACTCAGTGAGACCCTGTCTCTACATAAAACACAAAATAGGGCTGGGGATGTACCCAAAAAAAAAAAAAAAAAAAAAAGCATAGCTGTTGATGCACATGTGGTCAACGGCTTCTGCTCATGTCCAGAATTGCCCAAAGCTGCAGGTTAACTATTACATACCTCATTAAAATATCATTCTCTGAACTTTCCCCGAGCCTATTCTGTAGCAACCATTGTTTACATAATTTGAGTTCAGTTTCTCTGGGCAGGCATTGAGGCCTTTGTTTTTTAAGACTCTCCCATGTAAATAAGGAACTACAATTAACATGTTTTCTGTTAACCTAAACCATTCTTTCTCCATTAATGTAGGCTCCTTTGTATGGTGGGGGAGGGTCCAGTCCTAAGTTAGTTGGACACCTGCCATCTTCTGCCTTTACCCATGTCAAATATCACTGGATTTTACTATAGGGGGAATCCAGTTTTGTCAGGGCCTGCGAGAAGGCTTGACCAGCATTTGAGCTTTAGGCATGGGACTAGTTAGAGTCACAATTTCCCATAGCTCACTTTATTGAAGTTGCCAAAGCAGCCCTCTACAGCCAGGCCTGAGAGTACTTCGAAATGTAATTGGGAAAAACTGTGGGCCTAAATGTTCTGGATAACATATCTAAAGTGAAACTATCATCAGGGGAATTTCTAGAATTACTTCTAAGAAACATCATATCAGTAGTACTATCCTGATGGGGATTTTCTTGTTTATTCTCCTGGGTGGTCAAATGCCTCTCCTTAATTACAAGAGACTTTAGGGGACCAGGATTGACTGATCCTGTCTTTCTGGGAATTGGAATAATGACACAAGCAAGCACAATTAATTCTGTCAAACTAAGAAGGGGCATCCCAACAAGAAATACATTGAGGAGTGCATCTCTTCACCCTGATCCATTGCAGGCACCAGAACTTTGTCAAACAGTGTCTTGAGGATTTTGGGCTATGGCAATTTGTTACGCTTTAGGAGTATTGTTAAGGAAGTCAGGGCCTAATCTGACTTGATGAAGATTTGGGCCTACTTTTTCCTCAGTTAGGCTTAGGGTCTCTGGTCTAATTCCTAGGTCCTTGATCCATTTTGAGTTGAATTTTGTGCATGGTGAGAGATAGGGGTTTAGTTTCATTTTGCTGCATATGGATTTCCAGTTTTCCCAGCACCACTTGTTAAAGAGGCTATCTTTTTGCCAATGTATGTTTTTGACACCTTTGTCTAGTATGAAATAACTGTATTTGTGTGGTTTTGTCTCTGTGTCTTCTATTCTGTACTTTTGGTCTACATGTCTATTTTGGTGTCAATACCATGCTATTTTTGTTACTATAGCTTGTAGTGTAGTTTAAGGTCTGGTATTGTAATGCCTCCTGCTTCACTCTTCTTGCTAAGGATTGCTTTGGCTATTCTGGGTCTCTTATTTTTCCAAATGAATTTCATGATTGCCTTTTCTATTTCTATAAGGAATGACATTGGGATTTTAATTGAATCGCATTGAATCTGTACAGCGCTTTGGGTAGTATGGCCATTTTGACAATATTGATTCTGCCTATCCAAGAGCATGGGAGATCTTTCCATCTTCTGAGATCTTCTTCATTTCTTTAGTGTTGTGCAGTTTTCATTGTAGAGGTCTGTTGTCTCTTTTGTTAAATTGATTCCCAGGTATTTTTTTGAGGCTATTGTGAATGAGGTATTTTTCCTAATTTCTCTTTCAGGGGATTCATCACTGATGTGTAGAAATGCATTTGATTTATGGGTGTTGATTTTATATCCTGCTACTTTGCTGAATTTATTTATTAATTCTGGAAGTTTTCTGGTGGAACTTTTTGGATCCTTGAAGTATAGAATCATGTTATTGGCAAATAATGATTGTTTGAGTTCTTCTTTGCCTATTCATATCCCTTTAATTTCTTTCATCTAATTGCTCTGGCTAGAGTTTCAAGGACTGTATTGAAAGAAGTGGTGAAAGAGGGCATCCGACTGTTCCCCTTTTTAGAGGGAATGCTTCCAATTTTTCTCCATTTAGGATGATGTTGGCCTTCAGTTTTGCATAGATAGCTTTTACAATGTTGAGATATGTTCCTACTATTCCTAGTTTTTCTAGTGTTTTGAACATGATGAGGTGCTATATTTTGTCAAATGCTTTCTCAGCATCTATTGAGATAATCATATGATTCTTTAAGTCTATTGATGTGATGGATTTTATTGATTTCCATATGTTGAACCAACCTTGCATACCTGGGATGAAACCCACTTGATCTTGGTGCATTATCATTTTAATATTCTTTTGTATGTGATTTGCTAGAATTTTACTGAGAATTTTTGCATCTATGTTCATCAGGGATATTGGTCTAAAGTTTTATTTCTTTGATGTGTCTTTGTCTGGTTTTGGAATCAGGGTAATATTAGCCTCATAGAATGAATTTGGAAGGGTTCCCTCCTTTTCTATTTCATGGAATAATTTGAGGAGTATTGGTATTAATTCTTCTTTAAACATCTTGTAGAACTCAGCTAAGAATCTGTCTGGTCTCAGGCTTTTTTTGGTTGGTAAGCTTTTGATGGCATCTTGTATTTCCTTCTTGAAATTGGTCTGTTTAATTTGTATATATCCTCCTGATTCAGTTTGGGCAGGTTATATTCCTCTAGAAATCTGTCAGTGTCTTTGGGATTTTCTATTTTACTGGAGTATAAATTTTCAAAATAGTTTCTAATTATCTTCTGTATTTCAGTAGTGTCTGTCACAATATTTCCTTTTTCATCACAAATTTTAGTAATTTGAGTTCTCTCTCTCTCTCCCCTTTTCATTAGGGTAGCTAAGGGTTTATCAATTTTATGTATTTTTTCAAAGAACCAGCTTTTTGTTTTGTCAATTTTTTGAATTGTTTCTTTTGTTTCAATTTCACTGATTTTTTCCCCCTGACTTCTACTTCTTTTGGTGTTGATTTGTTCCTCTTTTACTAGAGCATTTATTTGTTGACTTTTTCTTCTTTTAATGAATGAGCTTGATGCAATGAACTTTCCTCTTACCACAGCATTTATACTGTCCCAGAGATTTTGATATGTTGTATCAGAGTTCTCATTTACCTCTAAGAATTTTTTTTATCTCCTCTCTGATGTCTTCTGTTATTCATGCCTCATTCAGTAGCATATTATTTAATCTCCAGGTATTGGAGTAGCTTCTATTTTTTATTTTATCATTGATTTCTAATTTCATTTCATTATGGTCAGATAGAATGCAGGGTAGTATCTCTGTGTTTTTGTATTTGCTAAGACTTGCTTTGTGGCATAACATATGGTCTATTTTAGAGAAGGATCTGTGTGCTGCTGAGAAAAAAGTGTATTCACTTGTTGATAGATGAAATATTCTGTATATATCTGTTAATTCTAAATTATTGATTATATGATTGAGCTCTATGGTTTCTTTGTTTAGTTTTTGTTTGGAAGATCTGTTCAGTGGTGATAGAGGTGTGTTAAAGGGTGACTTTAATAATAATAACACACCTTTAATAAAGTATTATTGTGTTGTGGTCTATTTGATTCTAGAAATGGAGAAGGGTTTGTTTGATATACATGGATGCCCCATTGTTTGGGGCATAGATATTTATGATTATTATGTCTTGTTGATGTATGAGTCCCTTAAGCAGTATAAAATGACCTTATTTATCCCTTCTGACTATCTTTGATTTCAAGTCCACTTTATCTAAGAATGGAAACCCTTGCTTGTTTACACAGTCCATGTGAGTGTATGTTTTTTCCCATCCTTTCACCTTCAGTCTGTGGATATCTTTTTCTATGAGATGAGTCCCTTGAAGCTAGCATATTGCTGGGCCTTTTAAAAAATCCAACCTTCTAGTCTATGTTTTATAATTGACGGGTTTAGGCCATTATCTTTCAGGGTTATTATTGAAATATGGGTTTGTATTCCCAGTCATTTTAATTTGTTTTTGTTTTTTAACTTGGTTTCTTCTTTGATTGGACTTACCTTTAGTGTAGTTCCTCTCTGCAGATTTTCATTGTTGTTTTTAATTTCCTCCTCATGGGATATTTTGCTGAGAATTTCTCTAGTGCAGGCTTTGTCATTGTGAATTCTTTTAACTTTTGTTTATCATGGAAGGTTTTTATTTCATCATGAAATCTAAAGCTTAATTTTGCTGGATATAAGATTCTTTGTTGGCATCCATTTTCTTTCAGAGCTTGGTATATGTTGTTCCAGGATCTCCTGGCTTTGAGGGTCTGAGTTGAGAAATCTACTGAGATCCAAATTGGTTTCCCCTGCTGCGTAATCTAAAACTTTTCTCTTCCAGCTTTTAAAATTCTGTTCTTATTGTGTATGCTAGGCATTTTCATTATAATGTGCCTTGGTGTGGATCTGTTGTAGTTTTGTACATTTGGTGTCTGTCTATAAGCCTCTTGTATTTGATTTTCCAATTCATTCTTCATGTTTGGGAAATATTCTGATATTATTTCATTGAAGAGATTGTACATTCCTTTGATTTGTATCTCTGTGCCTTCCTCTATCCTGATAATTCTTAGATTTGGTCTTTTCATGTTATCCTGTAATTCCTGGATGTTCTGTTCATGGTTTCTTACTATCTTCATTGTGTGGTCAACTTTATTTTCAAGATTATATATTTTGTCTTTATTGCCTGAGGTTCTGTCTTCCAAGTGATCTAGCTGTTGATGATGCTTTCTATTAAATTTTTTTATTTAGTTTGTTGTTTCCTTCATCTCAAGGATTTCTGTTTGGATTTTTTTCAGAGTCTCTGTCTCTTTCTTGAAGTAATTTTTTGCTTCCTGTGTTTGCTCTCTAATCTCTTTGTTGGATTGATCAATTGTTGCCTGTAATTGCCCTCTTATATTATTTGTGCTTCACAGGTCATTTTAATTATGTACGTTCTGAACTCCTTCTCTGACATTTCATCTACTGTGCTGTCAATGGATTCTATTATTGTAGCATCTTGGGTTGTTTGGGGCATTTTCTTCCCCTGTTTATTCGTGTTGTTCATGTGTCTTCCTCTGTAGCAGTGCTGATCTGAGGTATTACAGTTTCTACCCTATAATCTTGTAGTGTCCCTGCAGGTTCCCAATACCTCACCACTGGTGTAACCAGGCCTGCAGGGACCTTGCTGATGGTCTTCCCAGTCCTGGTTGTTGTTTCTAGATGGAAGCAGGCAGGGACAGCCACACATTTGTAGATAGGGACTGTAGTATGGTTGGTCTCCTCCTCCATGCGTCTGGCTGGGGTCGATCTACTCATCTTCTTTTATCAGGAGGTATCTGAGGCTTAAGCAAGGAGAACTCTGTGGGAGCACTGACTCCCTGTGGGTTCTTGGGAAATTCCTCTGACCTCCCTGATTCTCCATTTCTTCATCTGTCAGATTTGTTAATGATATTTACCTCCTAGTGCTTATCATGTAAAATAACGTCCATAAACACTTTGTGCTCTGTGATGTGCCAGGAAGATGCCAGCTACTGTCATTTTTCTATTTGTCTCAGGTTGTTGACAACTGAAGAAAGAAATCTGTCAAGATAAGCTGGGCGCGGTGGCGCAAGCCTGTAATCTCAGCACTTAGGGAGGCTGAGACAGGAGAATCGCGAGTTCAAAGCCAGCCTCAGCAACAGCGAGGCGCTAAGCAACTCAGTGAGACCCTGTCTCTACATAAAACACAAAATAGGGCTGGGGATGTGGCTCAGTGGTCGAGTACCCCTGAGTTCAATCTCCAGTACCAAAAAAAAAAAAAAAAAAAAGAAATCTGTTAAGATAGATTCTATCCTGAACTGTGAGTTCTTGGGTTCTGTTTACATGGAATTTCTCTGTATCCAGGACATGTCCTTCAGAGTGTTATTGGAGAACTTGCCAGAGATCACACCTGGAGTAAGAGTAGTGCTGGGTTGGAACCCAGAACTGCCAACTCTCAGGCTGAAAGTGAACTGAATAAGAAAGCATAGGATGGCCAAAAGGCCGACTAGAAGGAGGCTTAGTGTCATATGGGGCATCAGAGCAGGGTCAGACCTTGAACCAGGGTCCCTGGACTCCCAGCACAATCCTCCTTTCACTGTCCCAAGCAGCACGAGTTCAGAGTTTGAAACAGTAACTTCTGCCTCCAAAAGAGAGGTTTGGGTATCTCTAGAGAAACATCTATACCTGTAGCCAGTAAAACTCCATTTACACACTAGTCAGGCCTTTAGAGTAAATCTTTGTTGAGTACCTAGCATATGATGATCATGATGTTTCACTCTCATTTGTTAAATGCAATCCCCAAAATGATCCCAAATTATCATTGTCAGTTACAGATAAGCCGACCGGCTTAGAGTGTAAGGTAGACTTATCCAAAGTCAGCACAGCTGTGGGGGTTAGTGAAGGGGAGAGGGGAGCTTCAAGTATGGGTGTTTGACCATATAGGCCTATCCATACTCCTACCACAAACTCATTAAAACTCCAATCCCATTTGCTTAAAGGTTTGATGTCTCTGGTGCAGGACACTCTACTATAGGCAGATGACTTTAAGTCATCATCTCAGAGATGCAGATGAAGAGTGAGGAAGGGACTTTGGATTTGTGAAATTGGTTATGGGAACCAAAAAGTCCTGATTGATTAGCCTGGGTTCTCTGACTGGTGACTCCCTTCCCTGGTCTTCATCCGTCTATCGTAAGTGAGGTATGACCAGATTAGATTTTGAGACAAATTTAGCTTGGCTTAGTTCCTGCAGCAGAAAGAGAGGAGAGTGAGGTAGAAGAGGTGGGTCTTGTTTTCAGCCCTACTAATGAGCAGATGGGAGACCTTGAGCACATTCTTACTTTCTTTGTTGCTTTGATTTCAGCACCTGTAAATAAAAACTGAAAGAACTCCAGAAATACAATTGATCAGAATTCTAGGGCATCTGGCTCCATCTTCTGATCAGTTTTGATCACTACAGCTTTTTGCAGTCATTCTCTGTGGCCATTAGGGAATTTTTTTTTTTTTTAATTTAGTTATTTTATTTAAATGCATTTCAAGTCATAGTACATAACCAGAGCTCAGTTTTTCCATTTCTTTGATTGCAAATCAGATAAAGTCACACCATTAGAGTCTTCATAGATGTGCCAGGGGTAGTAATGACCATCTCAGACAACCATCATTACTATGCCCATTCCCCTTTCCTTCCTCCCACCTCCCCCAGCCACGTCTAGAGTTCCTGCATTTCTCCTATGTTTCCCGTTCCCACCCCCCTTATGTATTCTTATCCACTAATCAGAGAGA
>PVHX01011809.1:0-19689 GCA_004024805.1 Geosciurus inauris
GTACTGGGGATTGAACTCAGGAGCACTCGACCACTGAGCCACATCCCCAGCCCTATTTTGTGTTTTATGTAGAGACAGGGTCTCACTGAGTTGCTTAGCGCCTCGCCATTGCTGAGGCTGGCTTTGAACTAGCGATTCTCCTGTCTCAGCCTCCCTAAGTGCTGGGATTACAGGCTTGAGCCACCGCGCCCGGCTCCTTTTTTATTTTTTATTTAAAGACAGGGTCTCTCTAAGTTGCTTAGGGCCTTGCTAAATTGCTGAGGCTGACTTTGAACTTGCAGTCCTCCTGCCTCAGCCTCCCAAGTCACTAGGTTTACAGGCATGCACCGCCATGCCCAGCTAGACTTGGCATTCTGCACCCCACCACCTGCCACCTGCACTCACCCCCACACACACATGCAAGGCCTCTGTTTGATGCATTAGCACTGAGCAGTGCTGCTCCCCTGCATTCAATCCTTAGGCAAGGCCTTCGTGCTCAGGGTCCTCCAGACAGCAGGTGGTTGACATGGAGCAAGAGTCAGTCCTGATTCAAGAGGCACTCGCTGCCTGGGGATGTGGGTTGGCAAAGTGCCTGCCCAGCATGTATGAGGACGCAGGTTTGATCCCTAGTACAAGAAAAAAGGAAGAAAGAAATACAAGAAGCACTTATTAGACGCCTATAGTGTACTTGAAACTGTTCTAGACATGGGGATAGAACAGAGAACAAACAGGCAAAATCCTTGCCCTTCTGGGCCTGTAGAGTGACAGGAAACAGAAAATAAACAAGTGAGCGGGTGTAAGTCTGATGCTAAGTGTTACAGAAGAACATGGAGGTAAGGGAGCTGGAGAGTGCCGGAGGGGGAGACTTGTTTTATGTAAGACGGTTGGAGAAGATTCTCTTGTAAGGTGGCATTTGAAGGAAGTAAGGAAGCAAACCATGAGGCTACCTTGAGAAGAGTGTTGCAGGCAGGGGAAAGAGCAAGTGCAAAGGCCCTGGGGTGGGAATGTGTAGCAGCTGGAGAAATAGCAAGGAGGCCCACATGGCTGGAGTGGAGTGAGCAATGGGGAGTTAGGAAATGAGATCAGGGAAGCAGAAGAGGGTGGGATCAGGTGGGGGGCTTTGTGGGGTGCTGTAAGGACTTTTTTTGTTTTGTTTTAATTTTTTTTTTTAGTTTTCAATGGACCTTTATTTAGTTTATTTATTTATATGTGGTGCTGAGACTCAAACTCAGTACTTCACACATGCTAAGCAAGCGCTCTGCCACTGAGCCGCGACTCCAGCCCAGGACTTTGGCTTTGCTCAGAATGAGATGAGGGCTTTGGATGAAGGCGTGACCTATGACATTCTAGAAGAAGCACTCCGCCTGCTGTATTAGAGTAGACTGGGGGTGGAAGGTAAGGTCAGAAACAGGGAGGCCGCTAGAAGCCTACTGCAGTAATCCAGCCAAGAGATGATGGTGGTGGACACACACACACCCCTCAAAGCTGCAAATGTCCCACACAAGTTTACCCCAAGAACGACTTCCAGTTGTAACCATATGGAACTGACAGCTAGCTTTCCTCTGGATGAGACAGTGAACTAGACAGCAGAAAATCCAGGGATGTGAGCAGCAGCTAGGTTGTGGCTCTGCTCCCTGATGGTCAAGACTAGGATTCCTTGTAATCCTAGTCTTGGTCCATGAAAAACTCTCCACCTACCTTCATTACTGGCCACAGCCCAGGGAAATAATGGCTACGGTGATAGTGCTTGTGGAAATGCAAACACTTTCACTTTGTCCTGAGCATGAATGTTCTCCTACTTAAAACAGTGGCACATGCCTGTAATCCCAGCAGCTGGAAGACTGAGGCAAGAGGATCACAAGTTCAAAGCCAGACTCAGCAATTTAGCAAGGCCGTAAGCAACGCAGCAAGACCCTGTCTCTAATAGAATACAAAAAAGGTCTGGGATGTGGCCCAGTGGTTAAGCACCCCTAGGTTCAATCCCCAAAACAAATAAATAAAAAGAGAGAGGGAGAAGGAGAGGGAGAGGGAGAGAGAGAGAAGTGAGAGAGAGAGAGAGGAAGAAGAAAAAGAAGAAGGGGGGAGGGGAAGAAGAATGGATACTAGAAGTAAATGTCTTTGCCACAGGTCTTGGGGAAGGGAGTGGCCATCTTTTGAAAGTCAGGTTGTAGGAACATCCAAGGGTGGTACCTGTACTCTTGGCAAGCCCAGCTCACCAAGCAGATGGCTTTGCATCAGTCTTCCTGATACTAGAATTCAGAGGAGACTGCTATGGGGTTGTGGCTCAGTGGCAGAGTGCTTGCCTAGCATGTGTCAGGCAATGAGTTTGATCTTCAGCACCACATAAAAATAAATGAAAATAAAGATATTGTGTCCACCTACAATTAAAAATATAAAATTAAAAAAAAAAGATGACTATGAGGGCAGGTACGCAACACTGAAGACTCCCATCCTGGTCCACTTGTACCTAGAACAACTGTGGCTCAGCCTGGGGAGCCCTCGCCCAACCCGGTGTCCACTCAGGACCTAGGAGCTGTTCTCAGGGCAGCCACTCCCGTGTCCTTCCCACCTACAGTGGCCTCCAGGAACCTTTCTTTCCTCTTGCCTGTACTGCTCAGGGGTCTCACCTTGACCCTTCTCTGTCACTTGCTCCCCTGCTGAGCTCCTGATCCAGGTGATACTCTGTCACCAGATGTCTGCTTGACTGTCTCTCCATCACTTTAAAATCCATGTAGCCTAACGAGCAAAAATAGTGCCCCTCAGCCACTTTCGTCCATCTTTCTTTTCATCTGGGATTCAGTTTTGGACCCTCCTCTGCTTCTGGCACCAAGCCCCATGCCCTCCAATCTGCCAGCCTCTGTCCTCTGTGCCTCCACACCCACACTGGCTGTCGCCACAGAGCCCGGCGCTCCAGTCCTCCCGCCCTGCCTGCCTTCCCTCTGGCCTCCCTGCTTTCTGTGATACCATATGATTAACTTCTCTGGGTGTTTCTTGACTGTCTGTTGGAATGTAGTCTACGAGGGCGTTGGTTTTGCCTGTTTTCTTCCCCAGGGCATCCCCAGAGTCTACAACAACATGGCACATCACAGAGTTCAAATCCTAATTGCCAAATGAAGGGATCACAGCCTCACTTTCCATGGCTGTGTGGCGTTCATGCAGTCACAGTTTTAAACATGTATATACACAGACACACACAGACTCTTGAAGACAAAAGTCTATTTCTCTTGGGCACAGGGGCGCACGCCTATGATCCCAGCAACTCAGGAGGCCAAGGCAGGAGGATGGCAAATTCAAGGCCGGCTTCAGAAATTTAGTGAGGCCCTAAGCAATTTAGGAAAACCCTGTCTCAAAATTTTGAAAAAATTTTAAAAAGCTGGATCTGTAGCTCGATGGTAAAGTGCCCCTAGGTTCAATCCCCAGCACTGCCAGAGAACAAAAAAGAAAAAAAAAATTAGAAGTGGGGGAAGAAATATTCTTTTATTCTGTGTCCTGGTTATAGTGGTAGTAATAAAAATCTATATATTTGTTAAAATTCATAGACCAACTAATAAATATACCTTAAACAGTTAATTTTACTGTTACTTTAAAATGTTAAGTTATTGTCTCTAAAATCCTAGAATAGCTCCTGGAAAATAATATTTCAAAAAGTGCTTGTTGCTAGGTGTGGTGGCACATATCTGTAATACGAGGGATTATAGTGACTAGGGAGGCTGAGGCAGGAGGATCAGAAGTTTGAGGCCAACCTCAGCAACTTAGTTAGACCCTGTCTCAAAATAAAAAATAAAAAAGAGTTGGGGATGTGGCTCAGTGGTTAAGCAGCCCTGGGTTCAGTCCCCAGTGGACACACATACAAAAAAGTGCTTGTTACTTAAAGATCAATTCCTGGGCTAGGTATACTGACATATGTCTATAATCCCTTTGACTCTGGAGGCTGATGCAGGAGGATCAAATGTTTAAGGCCAGCCTCAGCAACTTAGTGAGAATTTGTCTCAAAATTAAAATATTAAGGATTGGTTGTAGCTCTGTGGTAGAGTACTTCCCTAACACATGTGAGGCACTGGGTTGGAACCTCAGCACCATATTAAAAAGGGGGGGGGAGGGGGCTTGCCCAGCACACCTGGGAGCCAGTGGCTGAGTCTTCTTTTGGGTGCTCACCTGTGTCTTGCCTGCTTGGCCACTACCAGAGGCCCCTAGAGGAGCTGAGGCAGTGCCATGGCGGACTGCTACACGGAACTAGAGAGGAGTTGTTGTCCTGGTGGAAAACTTCTACAAATATGTGTCTAAGGACAGCCTGGTCAAGAACAAGATCAGCAAGAGCAGCTTCCGCAAGATGCTTCAGAAGGAGCTCAACCACATGCTAACGGACACAGGGAACCGAACGGCTGCCGACAAGCTCATCCAGAACCTGGACGCCAACCATGATCAGCTTTGACGAGTACTGGACCTTGATAGGTGGCATCACCGGCCCCACTGCTAACCTGATCCGCCAGCAGGAGCAGCAGAGTAGCAGCTAGAGGCCTTCCCCTGCCACTTCCAGGCCCTGACAGAGCCCCAGCCCTGGTTCTCTTCCCAATCTTCCTCCTGGACCTCCTCTGCCCTCTCAGCCTCTTTCCTTCTTCTCCCCTAGACCTTCTCCTTACCTTTGCTTAACAGGGAAAGGGGTGATGTCAGGGCCCCTTTGAGAGTATCTCAATGTGGAGGTGCTTCCCTGAGGGTCTCAGTCCCTGGAGCCAGCAGGCCCTAGGGGCCCCCCTGTGAGATCTCAATGCTGTTTGGGGACCTCAAGAGATCCCCGACGTGTTCAGTCTGTTTACCCTTCCAATGCCTGATGTTCTTGTCCAATTCCTGCCTGATTCTGGGTCCTGACCTCCAGAGGACAGGTTGCTGCTTGAGGTCTCCCTGCTTCTGTTGTCCGCAGTGGCAGAGACCTCTCCCCTCCTCCATAGCCCTCAGCTGGTTAGGGAAGCATTTCTAGGGACCCCCCTACCCCAGCTGCCTTTGTGTCTGGGAATGAGCTAAGCAGGGCTGAGTGTTCTCCCTCTGCTTAGCCACTAAAATGATGGTAATAAAGGCTGGATTTGGAGTTTGTATCCCTCTTACCTGGTCCCTTTATGATATTCATTAAACCCTTCCACTCCTTGAAAAAAAAAAAAAGATATTGTGTCCCAGTTGTGTCTACAACTGAAAATATTTTAAAATACTTTTTAAAAAATGAAAAGGGCTCAGTGGTAAAGTGCCCCTAGGTTCAATCCCACGTACAAAAATAAATAAATACATAAAATCAATTCCTGGCTTCCCAGGCGACACCTGTATAAGAAACACCTGATAAACCCAAGTGCTAGCTACTTAAAGATCTCTGAGTTTACTGGGGTCTGGGCAGGCCCTGAGGTCATATTCTAGATGGTGTCCCTGGATGCTCCTGTGCAAGCAGAATGGAATGATAGATAACAAGGTGGAGATTTGCCATCACCCGGTGCCAACAGCCCGCGGCGCAGACGGCTAAGCGAGTCCGGCCTCCCTGGGCACCTAAGGAGCACCGCACATCCAGGCTTAGAGCCCTGAGAAAGCCTGGTCCAAACCCCGGCTTAGCTGCTCACCCGGGCTCCACGTCCTGAGCAAGTTGAGTGCATCTTGAGCCTCGGTTTTGTCGTCTGTGAACAGTAGAGTGCAAAAGCCCTGGGAAATGGCTGGCAGCCAGCAAGGAAAGGACAGTGCCCATTAGTGCCAAGCACTGTTGCCAGCGCGTTGCGAGTGTCCGGTAACACGGTGCATTTTATTGTTTGCAATAAAGAGATTGGCAGGATGTGCCTAAATGTGACCGCTGAGTGAGTCTTTTGTTGTGTGGGCTTTTTAGCCCCAGCATTTCATTATGAAAAATTTCAAAGTTAAAAAAATTGAAAAGATTGTTCAAAAAGGGTGTTGCTGCGATTCAAGAGCGTTGATTTTTTTTTATTCTTTTTTCTTTCTTTTTTTTCCTTTTCTTCTTTTGGTACTTGGGATTGAGGCACTTTACCACTAAACTACATCTTCAGCCTTTTTTTTTTTTTTTTTTTTTAGACAGGGTCTCGCTAAGTTGCTGAGGCCGGCCTCGAACTTGACATCCTCCTGCCTCAGCCTCCAGGAGCTGCTGGGATCACAGACGTGCGCCACTGCACCTAGTTGATTTTAAATTTCTTTTTGTTTATCTATAGTTTATATTTTTCTATAGCAGACATAGTTGGAGAATTAAAAATAAAGGGGGAGGGGCAAAAATGTAAACAGAACAGGACCAAGGACAGAGCTCTTTGGTGTTACTACCACCTTCCCCTTGGCCCAGGCATTGACTGTTTTTAGAACCTTATCCAATTAGAAATTCCTCCAGCCCTGAGGCTACTTCGCCCACACATCACCCTGTGTCCACAGGATGTCAGGAGGGATTTTGCTGGATGCCTTGCTGAAGTCCAGACCCAGGAGCTGGCAGCACCCCCACCGCAGACCAAATAATTCCATCAACTCAGAAAATCAGATCAACCCAAAGTGATTTGTTCTTAGTTGTTTCTGACCATGTCTTCTCTTTCCACATGCTTATAAACCTGAAGGTAGTAGAAAGAGTATGGATTCTGGAGTCAGACCATTCTGAGTTTGAATCCCATATGGGTTTGTCAGCTGTGTGACTTTGGAAAAGTTGCCCGACCTCGCTGAGCCTTTTTGTGAAAAGGGAATAATAAAGCCTGGGTCACTGGCCTCTCGTCAATGAAAACAGTAGCTACACATCTACACGTTTCCCTTTCCTTCCAAACTGCAGTCTCTGCAAGGACAAGGTCAGGGCTTCCTATCTTTGTGTTCCCAAGGGGACCCTTATTCTGCCCTACCCCACACATCCCTCTTCCTCCCCATTCTGGGTCCCCCGTGTCCCTTGGCTGCCTTGCATGACCCTGCTGGTGGGGAGAGGGAGGGCCAGTGCTGACAAGGGAGGCCACATCTCATTTACTGCTTTACTGGGTCCCTCGTTAGCAGCTTCATTAGCTGCAAGGGCCTCTGTGGAAAGCCATTAGTTGTGACTCATTCTGTGCCATTCATCAGAGAAAGGAGTGGCGGGTGACAGCAGAGAGAACAGAAAACAAGAGAATGACCCAGCTCTGCTCCTCCCGCTGCCTCCCAGGGACACGAGGCTGAGCCAGCTACGTGCAAGCTAAGACTCTGGGGGTCCCCCCTGGACATGCCCCGTCTACTCTTATAGGATGCAGGGGTGCTGCCCCCTCTGGGGGACACTGCAGCCCGTCCCAGCGCCTGCCCATTGCAGCCACAGCACCACTGAGCCTTGGCATGTCACATTTGCAGGAGGTGACCTCTGTCCCCATCCCTCATCCTGCCCTCTGTCTCTTCAGGACAGTTCTGGGAGGGTCCCTTGAACGCACGGGCCAGTCTCAGGACCACCTCTGCCACTACCTCAGGGGTGCTCCTCCTTAGTGTCACTGCTGCAGGGTTAGGGCTATTCAGAAAAAGCTCTGCTGCCCCAGAGTCTGGGGCTCCTAAAAGCCACCACCAGCCAACATGGAGATTATCTCTAGCTCAGCGGGCGCCAGGGCTGTGTGGGCCCCTTGGGGCTGCGTGGCCAAACTTCCATGAAGGTACATCCTCCTGGGCTGGGGGAGCTCGGTGGCAGAGCACTTGCCCAGCTTGTGCAAGGCCCTGGTTGGATCCCCAGCACTGCAGCGGAGGCATTGGGAAGGGAGAGAGAAAGAAAAGGAAAAGAGAACGTGCCTTTGGGAGCAGGGGCCGTGGCCCCCACCGATGTCTGAAGCCCCCTGCCAGATCACCTCTGCTGCTGGTGAGGCCCAGGGACAAGGAAATCACGTGCCCACTCTACCTTGGATCCCTAACTCAGAAGGAAAAGCAATGAACTCCTCTAGAGGACTTGGTAAATGACACGCACATCAATTTTTTAAATTTCATCACTGTCTGTGCCTGCTACAGCATGGCCCTCCACAGCCTGTCCGAGGGCCGGGGACAATCCATGCACCCAGCACTGTGGGCAAGCCGGGTCCAACGCCCTCGCCTGCTCGGCTCCATTCGTGCTTCTCAGCACAGCGCCTGGCAGGGAAGGGACTCGATAAGCATGTGTTGGCTGAAGACCTGGATAGGTCCTCATTTCACAGACAGGAAATGATACACAAAGAGGGAGGTGACCTGCCTTAACTGTCACCTTGACTCCTAGGCCCCTAGCACAGTCCTGGCTCCCCGACCCTTGGCTGATGGTGTAGGTGGATATGCTCTCTAACTCCTCCTGATTGTCCCCAAAATGTGTTCTTCCCTTGACTGAGCTGACATCTGGCCATCTGAATAAAAAAAGTATACTTCCAGCCTCCCTTGTGATGAATCATGCCTATTTTGGTCTGTGTGTATGTTCCCACACATCCATATATGTATAAGTGGCAGTGGAAATGGTATTTATAATTTCTATGAAAGGTCCTTACAGGCACTTTAAAGCACCCCTTCTTCCTTCTCATCTGTTGGAATGAGTTCCTAATGGCTGGAGCTCAAGCAGCCTTTTGGACCATGAGGTGAAGGCCATACTCCAGAATGAAAAGCTTGAAAGACTCTGAGTCCCTGATAATTCACTGCCACACCAGCCTTGAGCCATGAAGCTATGAGATTTTTACATGAGACAATAAACACTGGTGCGTTTAGAGCAGTTGTTCTCAAAGTGTGGTTTTAAGATCAGCAGTAGCACTACTTGGCAACTAGTTAGAAACACACATTCTCAGGTCCCATCCTGGACCTATTGAATCAGAATTTCTGGGGGTGGCGCCCAGCACCTGTATTTTCACAAGGTGGCTGAGTGATTCTAATACATGCTCAAGTTTGAGAACTCCTGGTTTTAGGGCATTGTTAATTTGCATTTTTCATTACTCAAGGCTGAATATAATGCTGACTAATAAACAGCAGGGGAAATCAAATCTCCAGGCAGGGGCTGCACTGCAGATACACTGTCATTTTATCTCCCTTCAGTCCTGGGAATGGAACCCAGGGCCTTGCAACAGGCTGAGCAAGGGCTCTACCACTGAGCTACATCCCCAGTGTCCCCCTTCACTTTTTTTCCATTTTATTTTGAGATATACTCTCATTAATGGCTGAGGCTGGCCTCTAACTTGTGATCCTCCTGCCTCAGCCCCCTGAGTGTCTGGGATTTACAGGCATGGGTCACCAAACTGGGCTCTGATGTACATCTTTGTAGGGGAAAAAATTCAAAGCACTTTTTCCTCTTAAAAAAAAAAGATTTAAATATGTGTGTGTGTGTTAGAATATAATTTGCACAATCTGAGCAACCAGTATTAGCAGGCCAGACTGGGGAAAAGGGAATGGAGGCAGAGAGATGAGGCTCAGCAATGGAAGAGGAAGGGAGGAAATGGCAGGCCCCGGAGAGTTTGATCGGTGGAAGACAGCTTAAATTCATCCAAATGGCAGCTCCATAAATGTTTTAAAAAACACACACACAAATACACATTTTCAGCTTTTTATAGAAGTCTAGTATGCATACATTAAAGTGCACAGATTGTAAATGTTCAGCTCAATGGATTCTCACAAACCAAACACATCAGTGTGACCAGGACCCAGCCTAGGAAACAGATCACATTACGGGCCCCTTAGAAGTGGCCCCACACTTACTTCTCAGGTCTTTCCTGCCTCCCGTAACCATTTGTCCTGATTTCTGACATATAAAAGGAGTCACATCGGCAGTTTTTTTTGGTTTTTTATTTTGGTACCGGGGATTGAACTCAGGGGCACTCAACCACTGAGCCACATCCCCAGCCCTATTTTGTGTTTTATGTAGACACAGAGTCTACATAAAACTGAGTCTCACTGAGTTGCTTAGCGCCTCGCCGTTGCTGAGGCTGGCTTTGAACTCGTGCTTCTCCTGTCTCAGCCTCCCAAAGTGCTGGGATTACAGGCGTGCACCACCGTGCCCAGCCCTAGCCCTTTTCTAAATATTTTATTACACACAGGGTCTTGCTGAGTTGCTTAGGGCCTTGCTAAATTGCTGAGGCTGGCTCTGAACTCACGATCCTCCTGCCTCAGCCTCCTAAGCCACAGGGATTACAGGCGTGGGCCACTGCACTCTGCTGAATTTTCTTCTTATTGATTTGTAAAAGTTCTTTACATACTGTGGATATGCATCCCTTACCAACAAATATCTTCTCCCACTCTGTGGCTTGCCTTTCTATTCTCTTAATGGCATGGCCAATACAGCTGAATCCATCAATTTCCAAAAACATTTTAACCAGCAGTCAGCACATATATATCCTCTTAGAAATTAGATGAGGAAAAAAGAGGGGATGAGAGTGGAGCTTTAGTGGCAGAACATGGGCTTAAGCATATGTGAGGCCCTTGGTCCCATCTCCAACACCAAAACAAGCGAGGGATGAGAAATTAGATGAAATCACCACTTCATGAACGCTTTCCAAGCTCTATCCACCCCCTCCCTAAGGAAACTCCCTAGAGCCCTGAATACAGGGAGCCACAGTGTCACCCATACCCATCGCCCCCTGACACTGTGTGTTTTTGTTTTTTGTGGTACTGGGAATACACCCAAGGCCTTGGGCATGCTAGGCAAGCGCTCTGCCACTGGGCCCCATCCCCAGACCTCAGCCCTCAACTCTGAATACCAGGTCAATACGAATGGGCAAGCACCCCCACTTGAGAGTGGAATCCCATCTCCAAGAATGTCAGACCCGCAGCAGAAGCCACTTCAGAAGGCTGCAGCAATGCTTGGATGGGGTGAAACTCTTGCACATGTGTGTCAGAGAATATGTTTTCTCAAGCAGGACCCTGAGTGCCCGTGTGAATTTTTTAAGAGGGGCTCCCCTGCTGGTTCAGGACTGGACCAGAGGGACAGTACACACTTATGTATCCTGCTGTGTCTACAGTGTGAACCGTGCCCCTGACATACGAGGCACTTGTGCAGTGCACAACCTGAATACCTGTTCTTGCCAGGCCTGCTTTCAGCCAGGAGTCAAACCAAAATCAGAGAATGAGTTTAGCCAAGGGTGTAGTGGAAGCAGGGATAGTAGCCCAGAAAGCAAGCTGGAGGGGACGCTGCAGCCGGCAGCTCTCGCCCGCAAGGCCTTAGACGCACGTCTGTGCTCGGGGCCGGTGGGTGGCGGGTGAGCGCTCGCCTGGCGGACGCCCGCACCTCAGCCCTGCCGCAGGGGCCGCGCGTCCGGTGCCGCCCGCCAGAGCGGCCGGAGGCTGTTTGCGCAGCTAAGTGGCCTCTGTGTACCCAGCGGCTTATCTCCCGCAAACACGGCGGGATCCGCCGGAACCGAAGCCTCGCCGCCTCCATTAGCGCCAGAGCCTCGGGTTCCCACTTACCGGCCCAACCCAACGGCCTGTCGCAGATAAGGACCGCTGGGGCCGCGTGGAGGTCACTTCCCAGCGCTCCCTTTACCCTCGGATCAGAGAAGTCCTGGGGTCCCTGTCTGGGAACCCCAGCTGTGCCCAAGCGGGAGTTTTCCAGCAGCTTCTCTGCAGCTGCCCACGGTGACACCGCTCTGGCCAGCAGCCCTGGCAACCCTTACGCACCTGTCTGTCGCATCGCCTGCCCCTGTGGCTAACAGCCAAGTGGATTCTCAAGGGGTGGGAGCCAGAGGCCCGTCAGGGATTCCTAAACCCCATCCCACCCCAGCGCCACCACCACTTAGAGTGACAGGGTCTAATTTGACTGAGGCCCACCTGCCCGAGCAGCATCAGGACCATCTGATTTCATTTCCCCAAAGTGAGGCGGCCCTGCCATCCCCCTTTCACTCCTGAGGGGGAAACTGCTTATGTAGAGGTTGGAACTCCTAGGACTGGTCAGAAGCAGGTGGGGATGTGCCCTGGCTGCTGTCCCATCCTAGAGCCTGCACCTCCATTGTCCCAAGAGCCAGCCTGGTTGTCCAACCTCCTCCCTTTACAGATGGAGAAAGGGAAGAGCAGTCCCTGATTCACATACCAGGCTGTCCCCCACCCTGCCACTTCGGTGCCCTCTGATGACCCACTGCATCTGGGCGTCAGGCACTCAGCCAGCTCTGAGGTTACTGAAATTGATTAAGTCTAGACCAGGGCCTTTGGCTCATTAAATCTCAATTTTGTTCTTAATTAAATCCCATCTGGTTGCATGAGGTGGGGGAACAGGCCATGGCTGTTCTCTTACAAACTTGTAGAAAAGTGGTTATAACTTTTATAATGAAAAAGAAAAGGCCCTTCTAAATATAGACAAAAAAGAAAATGTTTATAAATTTGACTACATTAAAATTTAACATTTCTCTGTATAATAAAAAACTAAATTAAAAGGCAGGCCTCAAAATAAAAAATACAAACATTTCACATCATAGAAAACCAAAGAAGCAAAGTTGAGGATGAGGATGAGGCTCAGTTGGCAGAGTGTTTGCCTAACATGCCCAAAGCCCTGGGTTCAATCCCCAGCACCACAAGAAACAAGCAAACAAACCAAAAAGAAGCGTTAAGATCTGAACATATGAAGGGTATCCACAAACCAATAGAAAAACCGGTGCTCTCCTGTAATCTCAGCTATTCCAGCCAAAGGAGGATCGCAAATTCCAAGGCCATGTTGACTACTTAATGAGAGCTGTCTCAAAAAGGAGTGGAGAGCCAGGTGTGGTGGCACACACCTGTAATCCCAGCACTTAGGGAGGCTGAGGCAGGAGAATCGCGAGTTCAAAGCCAGCCTCAGCAATCGCAAGGCGCTAAGCAACTCAGTGGGACCCTGTCTCTACATAAAACACAAAATAGGGTTGGGATGTGGCTCAGCCGTCAAATGCCTCTGAATTCAATCCCCAGGACCAAAAAAAGAAAAAAGAAAAGAAAAAGGAGTGGAGATGAATCTCAATGGCAGAGTACAGACCCAGCAGGCGTGAGATCCTGGGTTCAATACCAAGTACCCACACACACACAAAAACAAAACAAAAGAAATTTTTAAAAAATGCCAGAGACCACCATTTTTTAAAAATGAGCAAGGACAATACACAAATGATTAGTGTAAAAAGTATTTATTCAATCTCACTATTAATCAAAGCACCAATTAAAGCTGGGCTGGGTGGTGCACATTGTAATCCCAGCTACCCAGAAGGCTGAGGCAGGAGGATCAAAAGTTCAAGGCCAGCCTCAGCAACTTAGCAAGACTCTATCTCAAAATAAAAAATAAAAAGTGCTGGGAGCTGGGCACAGTGGCACCCACCTGTAATCCCAGCAGATTTGAAGATGGCCTCAGCAACTTAGTGAGGCTGTAAGCAATCTAGTGAGACTCTTCTCAAAATTAAAAATAAAAAGGGCTGGGGATGTGGTTCAGTGGTTAAGTACCCCTGGGTACCAAGAAAGAAAAGAAAAGAAGGAAGGAAGAGAAAGAGTGGGGAGAGAGAGAGAATGAAGGAAGGGAGGGAGGAAGGGAGGAAGGGAGAAAGGGAGGAAGGAAGGAAGGGAGGAAGGGAGGAAGGGAGGAAGAGAGGAAGAGAGGAAGGAAAGAAGGAAGGAAGGAGGGAAGGAGGGAAGGAAGGAAAGAGGGAAGAGCTGGGGATGTAGCTCAGTGGCAGAGCACCCCTGGGTTCAATCTCTAGTACTATAGGGAGAAGAAGGAGAAGGAAGAGAAATAGAAATTAAAACAAAGAGTAAGTACTTTTCAATTATAACATTTTTTGACAAATGTTTTTTAAATGATAATGCCCAGTGCTGCCAGGCCATGGCAAACCCCTCACAAATGCTGCCCATGGGATTATAACCGGTCTGACTGATTATAACCTGGCTGGTTTAGGGGTAACCCACCTACCCTGTGACCCAGGGTTTTCATATCTGTGAATGTAACCTGCGGTGTGGCTGGAAATAAGCCTGAGGATGTTCATCAAGCAGTGATTAATAGTGGCAACAAAGCCAGCCTCAGCAAGGGCGAGGCGCTGAGCATCTCAGTGAGACCCTGTCTCTACATAAAACACAAAATAGGGCTGGGGATGTGGCCCAGTGGTCGAGTGCCCCTGAGTTCAATCCCTGGTACCAAAAAAAAAAAAAAAAAAAACAGTAGCAAACCTGCACACACAAAGGAAAACAACACAAATTTCCAAAAGATTCAACAAATAATTTACAGTGCCTATAAAGAATATAATATTTTAATGGAGTCATGAAAAATCAAGTTTTAGAAAAATGTTAAAGGCCATGGAAATATTTAAAATATGCTTACATGAGGAGAAAGCGGAGTACAGAAAAACAGTATAGAATAACTTCTACTTTGCAAAAACTACATGTCTATATAGAGGAACTGTATGACAATACATAGGAAACCCTGTAGGAGGGATTTTATGTAGAGAAATGTTAAGAGTGATGATCCCTTGGTGTGAGATTACAGATTTTTTTTCCCTTATATTTTCTGTAGTTTTGATACATTTCACAATGAACATTTATTATTTATATAATCAAAAGTGTGTATCAGGCCTGGGGGTGCAGCTCAGTAGTACAGCGCTTGACTAGCCTGGGCAAGGCCTGGGTTTAATCCCTGGTACTGCAAAAATAATAATAATAATAATAATAATAATAATAATAATAATAATAAAATTAAAAGTTTTAAATACAAACGGTAAAATCAAATAAAAGAAATGAGAATCCAAAATGCGTAATCCGTAAGGTATGGTTTCCTCTCTCTTATTGGCACTTAAGCCCAGGCCCAGGAACATCCTGTTCTTGCAGGGTAGGGGACTCCACCCGCTCTCTGTGGGGGTCCAGACTTCCTAGAAGCTGCCCTCAGGCTGGCCTGCGCACAGGGGCCTCCGCCCTGCACACCCTCTGCTGCCACCCCTGCTCTCCGCCTTCCCTCTCTTCTGGGATCTCTTCTGTCCACCGCGCCCTGCCCCCTCTCCTGGCACTTTGTCATAAGGCCTCAGGACTACGCTCAGTATCTCTCACCGTCCTTGCCCCATCCCAATGCCAAAGCCTGTCCCACTGCCCTCTCCTGACCACCTCTGCTCTCTGGCCATGAATGAGCGGGTGAGGAAGGACCAGAGTGCAGAAGGTCATGATCTAACAGAAGCCAGGCCCAACGCCTAAGAGGGCGTGGAAGAGCAGAGACCCAGGAACTACCAGATTAGCAACAGGGTGGGGTCACACCCTTGACCCACACAGAGAGGTGAGTGTCCAGGTCTTTCTTCTGGGAAGACATGTGCTCAGGTGTATGTCCAGCAGGGATGGCATTACAGGTGTCTGAGAGAAGACTGGTACCCATTGCTCTCTATGGTTCACCCCAGGCCTGGGTCCCATGGTTTCCTGTGCCCTGTGCACCCCGAGGTTGTGTGGCCTCACAGCTTACAGGAAGGAATTACTTTCCTGCCATACACCAGACAGGCCTGAACCAGAATCCCAGCTCCACCTCATACTGATAATCAGCAGGCCATTTTACCTCTCTAGGCCTTGGTTTCCTCATCTGTAAATGGGAAGACTAGACTTACAAGGTCATTGGAAGGACCACAGATAATAGAGAAAAAAACACCAAGTCCATTTAAACCTTACCCAGGGCTGCAGTGTCTGCCGCAGGACTCGGAACCGGGCCACAGTCAGGGCGGCCCGCATGTCCTCGCCCTCCGCCCATTCACCCGCTTGCGTGTGGATTCTCAGGACCAGTGATCGCAAACTGTCTTTTTGATCCCAGCTGTGCAGGTGTATGCTGCATGCCAGGCACATTGCTATATCATTAGTTCCATGTCACTGATAAGGAATGTGACTCAGAGATTAAGCCACCTGCCCAGGGCCTCACAGTAAAGAACAACACCAGAACCCAAGCCCAGGCCAGTCTGGGCCTGGCCTTATGAAGCCAGGCTCCTGGGAGGCTACCTGGTGAAGCCAGATGCCAGCACATCCTTCAGCCCCCTGTGTCCACCTTTCCTCTGGTGGTCAGCACAGATGTGGGTGACCGTGCTCTGAAGCCATGTCTCTATAACCATTATTCTCAGACTGGGCCTGATTATTCTCAGACTGTCCCTTCCCTGCCCTGATTAATTGCACTTGGAGCCTCTTGAGAAAAGCTCACCTCCACCCTCCCCTCCTTCTCTGCCTTAATTACTTCTCCTCCTGGCTGTAATGAACATTGCTGAGCCCCTGAGACAGGAACTTCATCAGGAGCAGCCACCTCCAAGACTCAGGGCCCTGCCTCCCCTGGCCTGATTTCTTTGGGCCCAGATCATAGACCCAACCCTTGTACCTGTCCCCATCCCAGCCCCAGGCACCAGGCTCCAGCTACACAGGGCATCTGCGTCTTGGAGACTCCAACCCCACAGCCTCCTTGCTACCAAGAGAATGCAGGCCCAGTGACTAGACCACAAGGGCTTGGCCCAAACTGGGGGTTCTAGATCCTCAGTCTCCATCCAGTCATGTGCCTGTGGGGATGGGAGCAGATAGCTCAAAATGGCAGCTTCTAATGGCCTCCCATATGCTGGTACTCCTGGGAGCTGGCATGAAGAGGCCATTCCTTCCCTTTACCTCTGTTCCAGTCCCAGCTCCAAGCACAGGGAGCAAGACAGACATGTGCCCTCAGGAGCTTAGAGTCTAGGCGGGACACAGCCCTATGCAAGCAAGTGAACAAACTATTTATAAAGAGGGAGGACATGGGATCTGAGGTGGAGCCACAGCTAGGGTTGCAGGGAATGGGTGGGGAGAGATGTCACATGCTCCCCCATCCCAATCCCGTTTAAATCCCATGTTGGAAGTTCTTACAGCAGTCTGCTCTGCATCCCTCATACTTTAACACCAACCTAGTCTAACTGGATCATCCCCTCCAATCACCCAGAACTTCAACCCCCCAGCCACATCTCCTAAAACAACCACCGAGGAAGGACAGGGTGAGCAGTGGGAACCCTACAACCACCTGTAGGAAGGAGGGCTGCAGAATGAAGATGGACAGAGTGCCTGCAGCTACCCAACCGATGTTTCCAGGTAGACCAAAGAAGACCAAAGGTAGACCAAAGATAAATTGAACCAAGGCAAGGCAGGAAGAAACAGAATCATTAGTCCTCTTGCGGGAAGAGATCTTGATGAGTGTAAAAGCCCTGGGAGAAATCAGAGAGAAGTCAACAACCTTGTCCATAAAAGCGTTCAGAGGCTGTGCACGTCATAAAAACGCAGCAGAAGTTATAGATGGGACCACCTCTCTTTGCCAGGCTAACTCTTTTTTTTTATTTTTTTTATATCTTTATTTTTATATGGAGCTGAGGATCGAACCCAGTCGCTACCATTGCGCCATAACCCCAGCCCCCAGGCTGACTCTTAATTAGTCCTCAATTTAGCTACCCAAGGATCACCTGACCACCGACCCCCACCCCACCCACTCTGGGTTGGCTGTCCCCTGAGTGCTACCCAGCACACCAGTTGTCAGTCCCTTTTCAAAGCAGAGATGAAACTGTGTTGTGATTGTTGGTTTAATAGTTTGATCCCCTTGGATCATGGGAACCTTCACATTTTATTGTTCTTGTAATCTTCATGCCCCGCACACAAAATATTTAACATCAAGTAGAACTCAATAACATTTTTAAAAAATTCTTTTAGTGAATTTCTATTGTCGATTTTGGTTAACTAGTATTTTTATTTATTGAAAAACCAAAACTTTATACACAATGGAGTTTTGTTCAGGCATAAAGAAAGAGGAAATTACGCCATTTGCAGGAAAATGGATGGAACTAGAGACCATTATGTTAAGTGAAATAAGTCAAAATGAGAAGGTTAAGGGGCTTAAGTTTTCTCTCATATGGGGAAGCTAGAGAGGAAAAAGGAAAAGCAAAGTGCAGGGTGGATCTCCTAAAAATCAAAGGGAGATCAGTAGAGGAAAGAGACCAAGGAGTGAGAGGTGGGGAGAGGGGGAAGCATTTGGGGAGTGATATTGGCCAAATTATATTGTTATATTGTGTATTTTGTGCATGCACCAATATACAACAAATCCCAGCAGCATACACTACAATGCACAAATAAAAATGTGGGGGAAAAAAGCTTGCTATTTTTAGAATAATATATATGAATGTGTATATGAATAAATAAATATAAACCAGGCGCGGTGGCGCACGCCTGTAATCCCAGCACTCAGGGAGGCTGAGACAGGAGAATCGCGAGTTCAAAGCCAGCCTCAGCAACCGCGAGGCGCCAAGCAACTCAGTGAGACCCTGTCTCTACACAAAACACAAAATAGGGCTGGGGATGTGGCTCAGTGGTCGCGTGCCCCTGAGTTCAATCTCCAGTACCAAAAAAAGAGAAAGAAAGAAAGAAAAAGAAAAAGAAAGGACACGAGATTTGTGGAAACTAGAGAGGAAAAAGGAAAAGGTGGGAAGGGATGTCCCATGAAAATCAAAGGGAGATCAGTAGAGTAGAGGAAAGGGACCAGGGGGAGGGAGGAGGAGAGAAAAAGAGGAAATACTCTGGGGATCAAAGACAGGGGCGCTGGAGGTGCTGGGGCCAGCGAAGCCAGATGGCCTTAGGAGGACGTTTGCTGGGGCGGGGGTGGCCAGGACCCGGGGTAGTGGCTGTAAGCCACGAGGGAACCAGGAGTCGACCCCAGCAGATGCCCCTCCAGGACGGAGTTCCCACTTGTCCGCGTCCGGGCTCACCCCGTCTCCCCCGCGTCCCCATGGTCGCTTTACTTGGAGGATCCCAGAGGCGAGGCAGCCAGTCTCGGACTTATAAAGTCCTGCATCGCCCCCTCCTGGTAGTCATGTGTAATTACAACCTGCAGGAGCAAAGTGGAGGCCGTGTCCTCTCTGTATCTCAGACCTGAAAGGTTATGTGGACCTGAGCCCAAAACCTAGTCCAGGAAGCTGAATATTTATCTTAAGGACATGTTCCTGAATCCTGACACTCCACAGTCCCCTCCTCACACTTCACCTTGGGACATTCATATATTAAGATGAATTTTATGAAATTTCCATTAGTTGACAGTAACACACACACAAACTCTGCCCCACAACTCACACGCCAACACCCTCACACACACACCCAGACATGAGACACCTCTATACCCTCCTCTATCCTTGGGAAAACAAAGACGGACACCCCTCAGGGAGATTTCAGCCATAAGACATAGAAATCACACCTGCCACTACACCACCTTAAGCAGGAGTCCCACACAACGTCCCGGCCCCACACAGCCATAAGCATTTACATAGCACCCCTCAGTCACCAGCTGCACCCCAGCATCTTCTCCTCCCTCTGTCCTGCCACCTCTGCCTGAGATTCCACTCCAGGGATCTAGGAATCAGCTCTTATCTCTGCTTTAGGAGGCCAAGGTGGTCCCTGGATTCTGCATTTCTAGTTAGTCCCCACACAATGCCATGGTCCCTCTCTGACCTCAGTATCAAGATTTTTGCTTCCTTCTCTAGCTACAGTTTCTGTGGTCTCATCCCAGGCCCCTACCACACACCCTGCCATTTGCCTTCACCATGCCACCTCCTACACTCCATCAAAAGTCAGAGATGAGCCAGGCACGGTGGCGCACGCCTGTAATCCCAGCAGTTTGGGAGACTGAGGTAGGAGGATCATGAGTTCAAAGCCAGCCTCAGCAACTTAATGAGGCCCTAAGCAACTCAGCGAGACTCTGTCTCTAAATAAAATATAAAAATGGGCTGGAGATGTAGCTCAGTAGTTAAGCACCTCTTGGTTCAATGCCTAGCACACACACACACACAAAAGTCACAGATAAGTGAAGCCAATGGCCTCTTC
>PVHX01011809.1:19789-62419 GCA_004024805.1 Geosciurus inauris
GGGTACCGGGGATTGAACTCAGGGGCACTTGACCCCTGAGCCACATCCCCAGCCCTATTTTGTGTTTTATGTAGAGACAGGGTCTCACTGAGTTGCTTAGTGCCTCGCCATTGCTGAGGCTGGCTTTGAACTCGCGATTCTCCTGTCTCAGCCTCCCTAAGTGCTGGGATTACAAGCGTGAGCCACCGCGCCCGGCTGCCAATGGCCTCTTCTTGATCCCTGAGGCATTTATACTATGGGCTGCCCCTTTTGAAATGTCCCCACCCATATAGATTCCGAGTGATTCCCAAAAGACCTCCTACTTTAAAAGAATATATTTTTAGTTATAGATGGACACAATACCTTTCTTTCATTTATTTTTATATGGTACTGAGGATAGAATCCAGTGCCTCACACATGCTAGGCAAGCGCTCTACCACTGAGCCACAGCCTCAGCCCCAGGACCTCCTACTTTTGACCCCCTCCTGCCTCTCTTCCACTGTGGGCTCCTCTTTCTACAGTCCCTCCCGGCACCTCATGACCACAGCAGGGCGCACTAGGAGCGTGCACGTGGAACCTTCGTCCATCACTTCTGCAGGGCCTTTGCAGCTACCACAACTTCCCCTGACCTCCAGGCCCCTTTCCCAACTATCTGCCTGCAAGCTCCACCTGTGCCCTGAAAGAGCCTCATCTCCACATTTCTAAAACCAGCCTTCTAAACCTCTGTGATAATAGTAAAACCAACTTCATGGAGTTAATGTGAGAATTAAATAAGTTAATGCATGCTTAAAACAGTGCCTGGGGAAAGTTTACAATTGTTATCTTTTAGACAGAAGATTTTGCTAAGCACTCCCAATCCCCAGAGATCAGAAACTGATCATTGGAGTTTGGGGCAAATTATGTCTCCTCCTTCCCTTCTACCCTTCCACCTTTTTATTTCTCCCTTTCTTCTTCTCCCTCTCCTCCATAATCATCTCAAACAGGTCTCTCTGAGATGTTACTGTCTGAAAGGTCTCTCTTACACAGCCGATCAATCTCTTCCCAGCAAACCCCAGGACAGTAGCTAGAGGAAAAGACAGAGTAGGGAGCCCCCTGCTGGACAAGGGGCTCACGGACACTTGGAACTGAAATTCTTTTTTCTTTTTTGGTACTGGGGATTGAACCCAGGGGTGCTTAACCACTGAGCTTCTTCCCCAGCCCTTTTTAAATATTTTACTTAGAGACAGGGTCTCACTAAGTTGCTTAAGGCCTCTGGAAGTTGCTGAGGCTGGCTTTTAACTCATGATCCTCCTATCTCAGCCTCCTGAGCCGCTGGGATGACAGGCCAGCACCACCCTGCCTAGCAGAAATTCTTAAGTCCATAAATCCAGTATTTATGGAGTATGTAGTACTTCATATACTTATTTCTTGGAGAAAAACTATACCTGGAAGAAGAAAAACCTAACATTTATTGAGAGTTTACGTTATGTCAGACTGGGAACTTGTGCATATGGGAACTCATTAAATCTTTTCTTATTTTGAAAATGTCCAACATAAATAAAAGTAGAAAGATAGGACTGGGGTTGTAGCTCAGTGGTAGAGCACTTGCCTACCATGTGTAAGGCACTGTGTTCGATCCTTAGCACCATATAAAAATAAATTTTAAAAAAAAGTATTGTGTCCATCTACAACTAAAAAAAAAAGTAGAAAGATAGTGTAACAGTCCCCTCTGTCCGTCATCCATATTTAACAAGTATCAGCTCTTGATTCATGAACAATCTTATTCGTTCCCCACCCACTTCCTCCCTTCCAGGGTTATTTGAAACAAATTCAAGACATCTTTTCATTTTATCTATAAGTATTCTGTGTATGAACTAAAATATATAGAATATTTTTTTATTTGGCGGGATACTGGGTATTGAATCCATTGTCAATTTACCACTGAGCTACACCCCCAGGTTTTTTTATTTCTTATTTTGAGAACAGGGTAGCCTCCAACTTGTGATCCTCCTGCCTCAGGCTCCTGGAAGCTGAAATTACAGGTGTGCTCCACACTAACTTGTTTTTTTGTTTGTTTGTTTTCTTTTCTTTTCTTTTAATAGGGATCAAACCCAGAGGTACTTTACCACTGAGCTACATCCCCAGTCTTTTTTATTTTTTATTTTAAGGCAAGGTCTCACTAAGTTGGTTAGGGCCTTACTAAATTACTGAGGCTGGCCTCAAACTTGCAATCCTCCTGCCTCAGCCTCCCAAACTGCTGAGATTACAGATGGAAAGAGCAGTCCTAGGGTCAACCCCACGGGTGCATATTCCACACACCCTACAAAACACAGAGCCAGACTTCCTTTCCTTTGTGTTATGTTTAAAAATATTCCAAAAATAAAAAATAAAATAAATTTAAAAAATATTCCAAACTGGACACAGTGGGACACACCTGTAATCCCAGCCACTTGAGATGCTGAGGCAGGAGGATGGAAAGTATAGTCAGGTTCCACTCATTTCTCTGTCTCTCTTCATTCATTAATTCACTCAACAAATATTTATTGAGCAACTCTTACATGCCAGACACTGCTAGAAGTTTGGGATAGATCAATGGGCAGAACAAAGATATCTGCCCTTATGAATTCCTACTGTATTCTTGTGGGATCCAGGGAGAGAGGAGACAAACCATAAACAATCATGCTAGGTAAACCGTACATTCCACAGATGGCCTCACATGCCCTTCTCCAAGGAGAACTTGCCATCTCCCATCAAGAAATGTGGCCAGCCGGGCGCGGTGGCTCAAGCCTGTAATCCCAGCACTTAGGGAGGCTGAGACAGGAGAATCGCGAGTTCAAAGCCAGCCTCAGCAAGGGCAAGGCGCTAAGCAGCTCAGTGAGACCCTGTCTCTACATAAAACACAAAATAGGGCTGGGGACGTGGCTGAGTGGGCGAGTGCCCCTGAGTTCAATCTCCAGTACCAAAAAAAGAAAGAAAGAAAGAAAGAAATGTGGCCAGACAAAGCCCAGAAGCGGAGAAAATGGCGGCAGGGGTCAAAGCGGCAGCAGAGGTGGCGGCGACGAAGCCCAAAATGGAAGAGGAGAGCGGCGCACTCGGCGTGCGGAGTGGCAACGGGGCTCCGGGCCTGAAGGGTGAAGGAGAACGACCTACTCAAAATGAAAAGAAAAAGGAGGAAAACATAAAAGGAGGAGGCAATCGCTTTGAGACATATGCCAATCCAACTAGAAGATACAGAGCCTTCATCACAAACATACCTTTTGATGTGAAGTCACTGAAAGACCTGGTTAATGGAAAAAGTTGGTGAGGTAGCATACGTGGAGCTCTTAATGGACGCTGAAAGGAAAGTCAAGGGGATGTGCCATTGTTGAATTCAAGATGGAAGAGAGTATGAAAAAAGCTGCTGACGTTCTAAACAAGCATAGTCTGAGTGGAAGACCACTGAAAGTCAAAGAAGATCCTGATGGCGAACATGCCAGGAGAGCGATCCAAAAGGTGATGGCTACAACTGGTGGGATGGGTATGGGATCAGGTGGCCCAGGAATGATTAATATCCCACCCAGTATCCTAAATAATCCTAACATCTCAAATGAGATTATCCATGCATTACAGGCTGGAAGACTTGGAAGCACAGTATTTGTAGCAAATCTGGATTATAAAGTTGGCTGGAAGAAACTGAAGGAAGTTTTTAGTATGGCTGGGGTGGTGGTCCGAGCAGATATTCTGGAGGATAAAGATGGGGAAAGTCGTGGAATAGGCACTGTGACATTTGAACAGTCCATCGAAGCTGTGCAAGCTATATCTATGTTTAATGGCCAGCTGCTATTTGATAGACCAATGCATGTCAAAATGGATGAAAGGGAGACGTTTTCCCTCCTGAACGTCCACAGCAACTTCCCCATGGACTTGGTGGTATTGGCATGGGGTTAGGACCAGAAGGGCAGCCTATTGATGCCAATCACCTGAACAAAGGCATTGGAATGGGAAACATAAGGCCTGCAGGAATGGGAATGGAAGGCATAGGATTTGGAATAAATAAAATGGGAGGCATGGAAGGACCCTTTGGTGGTGGTATGGAAAATATGGGGCAATTTGGATCTGGGATGAACATGAGCCAAATAAATGAAATCCTAAGTAATGCACTGAAGAGAGGAGAGATCATTGCAAAGCAGAGAGGAGATGGAGGAGGAGGCAGCGTCCCTGGAATCGAAAGAATGGGCCCTAGCATTGACCACATTGGGTGTGCTGGCATGGAGCGCATGGGCACAGGCCTGGGCCATGGCATGGATCGAGTGGGCTCCGAGATGGAACGCATGGGCCTGGTCATGGCCCGCATGGGCTCCGTCGAGCTCATGCGCTCCAGCATCGAGTAGGATCTGGGAGACAGGAAGTAGAGAGGACCTGGGTCAGCGCCCTGGGGTTCTCCAACAGTGTGAGACCAGTAAGGAAAGGAACAGGGGGCGCAGCAGCCCAGCTTCCAGGGAGGAGGAGGCCAGGGCTCAGGAAGGCCAGGTGAGGAGAGTGTAGGGAGCCAAAGGTGCGGAGAAGGGCAAGGTGGTCACCCGTGATCTTGAGGAGAACAGGGGAGGGAGAAGGTAATAGTTGGAGGGAATCAGATCTAAGAGAGAACTAGAGGCAGTAAGTTTATTCACTATTTCCAAGAGTTTTAAAGCTAAAAGGCACCAAATAATGGGGAGTAGTTAGTTGACCAGGGGGTGGGGTAGATCAAGAGGTTGTTGGGGGTTTTTTTTTGGGTTTTTTTTGGTACCAGGGATTGAACCCAGGGGTGCTTAACCACTGAGCCACATCCCCAGCCCTTTTTATTTTTTATTCTGAGACAGGGTCTTGCTAAGTTACTTAGGGCCTCACTAAGTTGCTGAGGCTGGCTTTGAACTCCTGATCCTCCTGCTTCAGCCTCCCGAGCCACTGGGATTCCAGGTGTGTGCCACCGTGCCTGGCAAGAGGTTGTGTCTCTATGGAGAAATAACAGTGCATTTCTATGCTGATGGGAATTTTACTGATGGTGCTGTGGAGGGGAGACTGCTGGAGCCGCACCCCTAGGCAGGAGGGGCTGGGTCGCCTGCACTGGGGCAGGGGCTGGCTTTCTACACTAATAGGTGGAGTACAGAGACATGGGTGCAGCCATTGGTGACTGGAGAAGTTTTTTTTCTAAGAGCTTCCCTTTTTCCCCCTAGTGAAGCAGAGAGCTGAGGGAGGTGCCAGGTGTTAGAAGAAAGGAGAGGAGAAACCATTGTTTGGAAAAGAGAATGAGCTGCTTCACCTGGCAGAAGCAAGGGGTTGTGGTGGTACATTTCAAGCTCAACCAGGTGACAAGGTTGGGTCGTTCTTCAACTACCTCTGCACACCTGTGTGTCTACACATGCATTTCTGTGCATATAAACTTGTGCCTGTGTAAATATAGATGGTGTGGGCTTCTGTATTCATGGGCTCTGTGTGTCTGTTATGTCTCCCTTTGGGTGCTGTGATGTACAACCATCCAATGTCAGTCTTGGTCCCTCGCCCTGTCCAGATTGCTGTTACCTCCTGCTGCCCACCTGTGCCAAGTTGCAGCCTAGGTCCTTCAAATCAGTCCCTGTGCTCAGGACAGAAGAGCTTGTTGGGGAGGTGTTTGGAGAGTTGAAAGGTTGGGTCCCTGCCCCCAAAATCCTCCAGACCCAAGACCTGAGGAGAAACTGGGACCCTGATTTGGGCATTTTGACAACGAGCTCCACTCTATGAAGTGAAAAAATACCAGTCGTAAAAGAGTGGAAAGAACATTCAAGCTGGAGCCCCGGAGCAGCAACGGTCCCTAGGCCTTTGCTTTGGAGGGGTGGGTTCAGACCCCATGCATCATATCCTTTTCCAGAAAGCAGGGCCAGTCCCCCAGCCAGAGGCTGGTCTTCCCTTAGGAAGAGGCTGTGGGGACACAGTGGCCCCAGGGTCGATGGGCCTGGAGTTAATCATTCACTAGGAGTATGCCTGGGTCCCATTGGCTGCCTGGGGACACAGCCCTCTGGGATGAAGCCCAAAGGAGCCAGAAGCAGCTTCTTAGCTCATGCATGCCCCACAGACTCGGGGGAAATGGGGATAATACAGCCCGAAACTTCTGAGTTGCTTAGACTTGGGTGCTTAGAGAGGAAGTCCCCAATCTAAGAAGGCAGACAGCACCTTTGACCCCAGGGAGCTCAGTCTATTACAAAGAGGACAGAGAGACAGAGGAGGAAGAATTCTGAAGGGAGAGGAGTGCTCTGATGAAGAACTTAGGTGGAGAACCCAGAAGGGGAGGCATATTGGAGGCTGGGGGCTCTGAGGGTGGAGAGGAAACTATTATGCCCCCAGGGGCTAGGCCCACCTGCTCTGAGAGGCTCTGAATGTATGTGAGAGAGGCTCAGGGGGCTGGAAGAAAGATGCAAGAAGGCTATGGAGATAGCCCCCAGGGGACAGGTGCAGACCCTCAAAACCATACTTTACTCCTTGCCTAGAAACAGATTTCTGAGTAGGAAAATAGAAAAGTTGATGATGAGGTCACAAAGTCAGCTCTCCTCGCCCCAGAGTCTCCTGCCTGGGACAGTGTGTGTGGTTGTGTTAGTGGGGAGAGTTTCCAGGAAGGGGTCAGCATCCTCACACTGCATCCTTTGGGTTTCATTTGTTATTGTTTTGGGGGCTGCTGAGGATGGAACCAGGGCTTTGTGTGTGCGCAGCACAGACTCTACTACTAAACTACGTCCCCAGCCCTGGCATCCTCTGGAATACTCAGGAGGGAAGCAGCCCAGCCACTGCTACCAATTTAGGAGGTGCCCCAGGAGTCCTGAGTCCTAGCCTGGGGAGCACAAAACCACCCTAATGAAGACAAGAGCAGAGATAGGAACTTAACATACCTAGAGTCTGGCTAGGATGCTGACAAACTGTGTAATCTTGGCCAAGTCACTTTACTTCTACAAAAGGTCCTATTTCCTCCTCTGCAACAGAGGACTGGACTGAATGGGATCCACGCAGGTGTTGGACATGTACGACTTAAAGTGCAGGAAGGTGTGTTCAGGCAGCACATGAACCCCATTAAGTAACATTAAACCACATCCCCTGAAAGTGTTCAAATCTTTCAAGTTCATCCAAATCTTGCTTAAAAGCCTGGATCTGAACAGAACTGCTTTGCTTCAAAGACAGGCAACCTTGCTTGTGAGTAGAGTGACCTTAGCTCTCACCTCTTTCTCTCTTTTTCTTCCTTTCTCCCTTTCTTCCCCTTCCTTCCCCTTCCTTCCTTCCTTCCTTCCTTCCTTCCTGGCACCAGGGGTTAAACTCAGGGGTACTTGACCACTCAGCCATATCCCCAGCCCTATTTTTTTTTATTTTTATTTTTTTAGTTACAGATGGACACATCTTTATTTTTTTATTTATTTCTATGTGGTGCTGAGAATCAAACCAGAGGCAAGCGCTCTGCCACTGAGCCACTACCCCAGCCCCTCCCTAGCCCCATTTTGTGTTTTATGTAGAGACAGGGTCTCACTGAGTTGCTTAGTGCCTCGCCGTTGCTGAGGCTGGCTTTGAACTGATGATTCTCCTGTCTCAGCCTCCCAAAGTGCTGAGATTACAGGTGTGCGCCACCACGCCCGGTTCTCACCTATTTCTGTGCCTCAATTTCCTCATCTGTAAAATGAGGATAATAGCCAGGCACAGTGGCACATGCCTGTAATCCAAGCACTTTGGGAGGCTGAGACAGGATAACTACGAGTTCAAAGCCAGCCTCAGCAACAGCGAGGCCCTAAGCAACTCAGTGAGACCCTGTCTCTACATAAAACACAAAATAGGGCTGGGGATGTGGTTCAGTGGTCGAGTACCCCTGAGCTCAATCCCCAGTACCCCCTCAAAAATGGAGAAAATAACCATATATGTCCTGAAGTCACTGAGAGGATTAAATAAATTACAATTTAGGAAGTGCCCATTACAGTGTGTGAAAGCCTCATATGGTGCTAGGGTGTGGTCAACACATGGCACTTGCTAACCTTCCATGTTCCAAGAAAGTGGGCCACACCATCCAGCTGGAATTTAATAACATTGTTTTAATCTCACTTTATTTTATTTTATTTATTTATTGGTAATGGGGATTGAATGCAGTGGTGCTTAACTGCGGAACCACATACCCAGTCCTTTTTTTTTTTGGTACCAGGGATTAAACTCAGGGGTACTCGACCACTGAGCCACATCCCCAGCCCTATTTTGTGTTTTATGTAGAGACAGGGTCTCACTGAGTTGCTTAGCGCCTCGCTGTTGCTGAGGCTGGCTTTGAACTCGCGATTCTCCTGTCTCAGCCTCCCAAAATGCGGGGATTACAGGGGTGAGCCACCGCGCAGCCCGGCTCTTTTTTTTTTTTTTGAGACAAGGTCTCATTAAGTTGCTGAGGGCCTCCCTAAATTGCGGAGGCTAACTTCAAATTTGCAATCCTCCTGCCTCAGACTATCTAATCTATCTAATCCAGACTATCTGGGATTACAGGTGTGCACCTTCTAGTTCCAGTCCTGTTATGAATAGATTTTAAGTTTAAATAGTTTAAGGAAAAGCCTTACATACTAGGAAGAGTTGCTCCGGAGAAGTGGCAGTTTTCCTCAGAGTGATTCCTAGTAGCTGGAGTTCACAAACCCTGGTAACCTCACCTGCGCTCAGACTACAGGAGCCTGCAGCATTCACACCCTACAGCGACGCTGATTCCACCTTCTTCGACTCTTCCCGACCTCTCCTTCCAGTTCCTTCTGCGCTAATGACCACCTGCTCTCCTTTCCCGCTCTAGTCAGTCCCTTTTAATCATTCAAGACCCCGCAGGCTCCCACAGCCACCCTTGGGTCCGCTGAGCCCTTACTGGAACCAAACTTGGCAGTAGATTAAGGAGCTCCACCGCCTTTTATCAGGGCCTCTAGTACCTAGCTGGTGAGTACCGTCCCCTCTAGGGGCGGGAGATGCTGGTGGTTCCGCCCCCTGACCCATGAACTGACCCTCCTCAAACTCACCAGGAGGCTCCCCCCTCCCCGCGTCTGGATCCGCCCCGGCTTGGTCCAGCCCCGCCCAGCGACAAGTTAAGAGCCCCCGACCCCACACCCAGAGCCGAGCGCTACAGACCGATTGCCATCCGTGGGGGACGAGCAGGGTTGTTTCTCTTCATGGCGACAGCGAGGGTGGCCGCTACCCTGCGGACCGCTGCTACTGGCGGGAGGCTGCGCGGCCCACGAGGCACTGGGTGCGCACGGAGACTGAGCGGCAGCGCCCGGCGACGGGCCGCCGGGGGTGCCAGCCCGGGACGCCGGCTCAGCACCGCGTGGGCACGTGCCCAGTCCCAGCCGAAGGAGATCGAGGGCGCTGAGGACCGCGTCCAGTCGCCCGCCACAACAGAGCTGTCGTGGACGCCGCCTCCGGCGCCGCCCGAAACCCCCGCGGCCCCGGCTGGCCGTTCTCTGGTGCAACGGGACATCCAGGCCTTCCTGAATCAGTGCGGGGCAAGCCCCGGGGAGGCACGCCACTGGCTCGCTCAGTTCCAGACCTATCACTACTCCGCAGACAAGCCCTTCGCCGTTATCGAGGTGAGCGAAACAGTGTTGCAGAGAAGGGACAGGGGTGGTGTAGCGACCGTCTGGCACAGCGAGACAAGCTGCCGGGAAAGGGTACGGTGAGCGCTGAAGGGTGCTGGGAATGGGCGAGGTCGCGTGCTGCTCCAGAAGCTTCGCACACAACGGGAGGGAGAAGCCTGGGGAGCCACGCAGATGTGATGCCTGAAGAAGGTCCCACACCATGGACGCAGTTAGGGGTTCAGAGGGCGTAGTTGCTTGCATCACCCCTTCCCCCAAGGTGTCCCAGAGTCCAAGGTTACTGGGAGGAGCGGTGGGAGGAACACCAGTGTGAGATAAGGGAGTGGCAAGACCCAACGGGCAAAGGGCGGAGCAGGTGAGCGCCAGTGACCGAAAGTGGGGCCTGTCAGCTCCTGAGCAGGTGCTGCCATGAGAGGGCCCTAAGGGCCTGGCTGTGAGAGCAAGCCGCTCAGGGCCCATGTGGCCCCACTGACAACCACTTGTGTCAGCAGGTGGACGAGGAGGTGCTCAAGTGCCCACGGGACGTATCCAGCCTGGCCTTCGCCCTGGCCTTCCTGCAGCGCATGGACATGAAGCCGCTGGTGGTCTTGGGGCTGCCAGCCCCCACAGCACCCTCAGGCTGTCTTTCATTCTGGGAGGCCAAAGCACAGCTTGCCCAGAGCTGCAAGGTGCTAGTGGACGAGCTGAGGCACAACGCAGCCACTGCAGTGCCTTTTTTTGGCGGTGGGTCAGTGCTAAGCGCTGCAGAGCCAGCCCCCCATGCCAGGTTAGTGCCAGCCCTGCCCGCCTGGGCGTCCTTAGAACAGGCTACTCGGCCCACTCGGCCCCAGTCTGGTGGGGCTGGAGGGGCCCTCTTGAGCACCACGTCTGGCCCACAGCTATGGCGGCATCGTCTCGGTGGAGACGGACCTGCTGCACTGGTGCCTGGAGTCCAGCAGCATCCCCATCCTGTGCCCCATTGGGGAGACGGCCGCGCGCCGCTCGGTGCTTCTCAGTTCTCTGGAGGTGACTGCGGCGCTGGCCAAGGCGCTGCAGCCCACCAAAATCATCTTCCTCAATAACTCAGGCGGCCTGCGCGACACTAGTCATAAGGTGCGCTCTTCCTTTTGCGTCCCCATCCCACCCCGTGACTTTAGGACGAGCTGAGCCCCCTCCCTTGCGGACCCTGCGTACCTCCCCTAAAGGCCGCAGTCACTTTCAAGCCCGGTGGGTAGGAAAATTAATAATTGAGTATCAGAAATGGGTTTGGCCCCCTGCGTCCAGACCTGAGCATTCCCTGGCGAAGGACACTAGGGGGAGTAAGTTAATAAAGGGGTCAGAGAAAAGAGGTCCTTGGGGAAAGGGCGCAATCCGGGGGCTAAGGAAGACATCTGTGGTCAGCTAAGGGCCCGGGGCTCATCCCCTTGCTGGGGACGCAGGTCTTGAGTAATGTGAACCTGCCTGCGGACCTGGACCTGGTGACCAACGCGGAGTGGGTGAGCACCAAAGAACGGCAACAGATACGGCTTATCCTGGACGTGCTCAGCCGCCTGCCCCACCACTCCTCGGCTGTCATCACCGCCGCCAGCACGCTGCTCACCGAGCTCTTCAGCAATAAAGGTGAGGGCCGCCGCAGGTAGGGCTGGTGCCGGAGGTTGAGCATGGGTCCGGCCTGGCTACCAGTGAGCAGGAGTGCGGCTTCCCCACCAGCCTGGAAGTTACAGTGGGAGGCCACACCAATGGGTTCTTGCTCCTGCCGAAACCTGGCGAGGTGTGGGAAGCGAAGACGGACCAGACTGGAATGAATCTCGTGGAACTAGGGAGGTGGGCGGGACTTAAGATGCGCGGAATCACAGGTGGGCGGGATTTTGAGGGGGCGTGACCGGGGGCGGAATGGACAAGTCTAGGGGAGGCGGACAGGACTTGGGCAGGTAGGTGGAACTAGGGGTAGGACAGGGCAAAACTTAGGAAAAGAGGAGAGACTACAAGGGATGTGCGAAACTTGAAGTACAAACTGGGAAGTGCATCTCCTTGAGCGGAAAAACAAACAGATCTGCAGACCACAGCAATCATTTGACTTCGGAGGTGTCCCGAATTGTGCCACCAGTCTCCGCTCTGCCTGTAGTCCCCAGCAGGCCGCCAATACGGAGATGTGGGCCTGGCCCTGGGTCAACCTAACCCCTTCCTGCCATCTCACCATAGGCTCAGGGACCCTGTTCAAGAATGCTGAGAGGATGCTAAGAGTACCCAACCTGGACAGCCTGGACCAGCGGCGGCTGGTAAACCTGGTCAACGCCAGCTTTGGCAAGAAGCTCCGGGACGACTACTTGGACTCTCTGCGCCCGCGGCTGCACTCCATCTATGTCTCTGAGGGGTCAGCCTGTGGGCCTCAAAGGGCAAGGACCAAGGGGCCCTGTTGGGTAGCTTTGGGTCAATGAGAGGTCCCAGCCTGCCTCTCCTTCTCTGCACCAGGTACAACGCCGCGGCTATTCTGACCCTGGAGCCCGTACTAGGGGGCACCCCGTACCTGGACAAATTTGTAGTGAGTTCCAGCCGCCAAGGCCAAGGTTCTGGCCAGATGCTGTGGGAATGCCTGCGTCGGGACCTGCAGATGCTGTTCTGGCGCTCCCGGGTCACCAACCCCATCAATCCCTGGTAGGCCTTGTCCCTCCCTCTCCTCTGCAGCCCCAGCCAGCCATGACTGGGGTTCACTTCCCTTCTTTTACTAGCTTCCCTTTCACAGAGAAAGGTCTGGCCTGGGGTTCCCCAGTGACATTCCTCAGGCCCACACCTCTGCTTTCCTTGAAGCCAAATGACACCTCCTAACCCCCAGGTAGCAGCCTGTCTCTCCCAGGGTCCCAAGAAATCCTGACCCTTCTAGAGGCTCTTTTCAGACCCTATTGCCAAGCTTCTGACTCCAGGTCACAGTACCTTCAGTGGAACACCCTCTCCTCTCTTTGCTTCACAATTATGCCCCTATCCCTCACTACCCTACTCTGTGAACACTAAAAAGTGACCAAGGATGTGCTGGCATGTGCAAATCTCAGCTACTTGGGAGGCTAAAGTAAGAGGATCATGAGTTCCAGACCAGCCCAGGAAACTCAGCAAGACCCTGCCTCAAAAATAAATAAACTCACCAAGAACAGCCAAGGCAGTGGGGAAAGAAAGGGATGTCCTTACTCTGACCTTCCTGGCTGTGTGACCCTAGCAAGTTATGTAACTTCTCTGAGCCTTAGTTGCTTCTCTGTGAAATGAGAGTACAGCCTGAAACGTTAGGCTTGGCCCCTCCTGAGGGGAGAATGAAGTAACACAATGGATCCTAGCTGGGCGTCCGGCATGTAGTAAACAATTAATAAATATTCCTGAAAGCAGCCGTGAGTAGTGAGAATGAGCCCTGGCCTAAAAGCTGCTCTCCTTTTCCTTCCCGCACCCAGGTACTTCAAGCACAGTGACGGCAGCTTCTCCAACAAGCAGTGGATCTTCTTCTGGTTCGGCCTAGCAGATATCCGAGATTCCTATGAACTGGTCAACCATGCCAAGGGGCTGCCGGACTCCTTCCGCAAGCCAGATTCTGACCCAGGCAGCTGACCCCTGCCATAAGCCCTGTAGGCCCTGGGACAGCCAGGGTGGATGGAAAGCCATATCTGCTGAGGGTGACCCCAGGCAGCCCCAGGCTGGCTGGGGCCTGTTGGCTGAGTAATTTGCAGAGGAAAAAGCAGCCCCAGCTCTGCCCAGAGGGAACACCAAAGTGGGACAAGTACAAGGAGGGGGACCAGCCTAAGGCTTTGAAGCCACAACCAGGTGGCTTTCAATTTTCAGCCTGGGAACTGGGGCGGGGATGCCTTGGAGGACTCTACTTGGGACTAACCTTAAGGATAGGCCAGTTTCTGTGCCTCTGTGCCATTTTGAGGTTCCCTTACCCAAAATCTCTCCCTTACACAGATGCCACCTGATACTCCATCACTCACTCTAATTCCTATGGGTCTTGCAGTTTTTCAGAAGGCCTCGATTAAAATGCAAATACTTTTGTGAGTCAGTTCACACTTGACAGGAAATTAGCAGTGACCCTCTGGGATCAAGAACTTGAGAGCCAGAGCTGGGCACAGTAGCTCATGCCTGTAATCCCAGTGGCTCGGAAGGCTGAAGACAGGAGAATCACGAGTTCAAAGCCAGCCTCAACAACAGTGAAGTGCTAAGCAACTCAGTGAGACCCTGTCTCTAAATAAAATACAAAATAGGGCTGGGGATGTGGCTCAGTGGTCGAGTGCCCCTGAGTTCAATCCCTGGTACCAAAAAAAAAAAAAAGAACTTGAGAGCCAGAGAACCAGGGGACTCCTAGAATAAAGGAGACAATGAGATGGAGGGCCCAAGGATGAATGCTGCCACCATCCCCTCACCTGGTGCCAGCTTTTCCCTGGGTGAGAAAATATCCTCCACTTGACAGTCTAGGCCAAGAGCAGCCCCAGTCTCCATCCCGCGTGGAAGGCCTCCCACTGGAGCTCCCTTTCCAGGCTGGGCCCAGAGCAAGCCTAGACATTGGTGGCTCATCTTTTACCTACAGGAGCAGAGAAGCCATAGGATGGCTTTGGCTTGAAATTCTAGATGTGTTCCCCCAGCCCCAACGGAGCTTGTGTCATCTCTGCAAGGCAAGCATGCCTCCAAAGGGCAGGAACCCAAAGCCCAGACATTTCACTCATCATTTTTTGAACCATGTGTCAAGCACCTGAATGGATACTAGAATTATTTTCTGTCCAAAAGTGCTTGGAAAAATAGGGAGATGGTCAATTAAGAGCCCCTCTTGGGGCTGGGGTTGTGGCTCAGTGGTAGAGCGCTTGCCTTGCACGCGTGAGACACCGGGTTCGATCTTCAGCACCACATACAAAATACATAAATAAGTGAAAAAAAATAAAGGTTTAAAAAAATCTTAAAAAATTAAAAAAATTAAAGAGCCCCTTGTGGTGACAAAACCAAGGCCCCAAGAAAAACCTGTCTTGCCTCAAGAAAATGTGTGTCTCAAGACACATCTGGGCTTGGGTATTAGACACACCTGACCCAGAATCCTGCTCTGTGGCTGGACTTGCTCTGCAGCTTGGGGTAAGCTGCTTACTTTCTCTGAGCCTCCATTTCCTCATGTGAAAATGTAAAATACTTGGTGAAGTGGACACCACCTTAGTTCACTCCCTCTAAATGCCCTTGGTAAAGTTTTCTTCAAAAAAGCGGGCCCCAAATGGGAAGGGAAAGACAGCTACAAGAGAGATTGAGGGGGGCTGTTATTATGGCGCAGTGGTAGCGTGCTCGCCTAGCATGCGGGAGGCACTGGGTTCGATCCTCAGCACCACATAAAAATAAAATAAAGATATTCTGTCCACCTGCAACTAAAAAAATAAATAAATATTTTTTTTAAAAAAGGGAGAGATTGAGGAAAGAAATCAAAAGTATAAACAATAGTAAAGATTTTGAGAGCTTTTGCTGTTTTGCAGAGCTGGGGACTAAACCCAGGGTCTTGCGCGTGCTAGGCAAATGTTCTACCACTGAGCTACACCCTAGCTCATATTTTGAAATTCTGGAAGACAGCCAAAGGACTGTGGAACTTTCAGAACAGGGGAAACCCTGGGAGGATCAAGGTTGGGCTTAACCAGATATGGTCTTTCAAGAAACCCACAATCCATCCTAGCCAATGGCAAAGTGCCCTGTGAGGAAAACAGAAGAGTAAAGCCAAATGTCTATATAAAGTGTTTATTTCTGGAGGACTGTGTGGTCTGGTGTTTGGGAGGGCACTCTACTCCCACCAGGCCAACCACACAGCTGGAAACAGATAGCAGGAGGGGAAGCTGGCTGCTGCCTGCTCCACCCCTGCATGTCCCAGAAGTTCTCAAGGTAGGTGACAGAGAGCTGGTACTGTTTCTGCCCCCAGCACACCCTAAGAACTGTGACTTCTGCAGTGCCAACTCTTCTCCTCCAGGGCCTGAGCCCTATGTGTCAACACACACAGTCTCTGAAAAGCACCACAGAGCTTAGCTGCATCTGCCAGGTTCAAAAAGGAAAAATTTCCCATTCACACACTTCCCAGTCTCCATCTTCCTTCCACTGTTTCCCACTCTCAGCAGCTGCACCCTAGCCCTGCCTCACTCCCTTCTCAGAACTCTCCCCTTCTTGGGGACCCAGGAAGCACCCAGACTCAGTTCTCCTCTCAACAAACAGGAAAAAAAAACCTGTGAGGCATTAGGTTCAGGGTTCCTACCTTCCCAGCGACAAGCCAGGAATTGTAGAGACCTGCCTCTTAACTATGCAAAAAGAAAGAAAGAAAAAAGAAAAGAGCAAATTCAAACAGACCAAGAAGCATAAATAAACAGCAACTGGGCCAGTGAAGCAGAAGCTCCCTGTGCCCATCTCAGCCTCTCGCTGTTAAACTCAGCCATCAGTGGCCAGAATGACAGCAGCCCCGAAGATGCCCACACTCTCGCCGAGGAGTTTCATCTGGTTCCAGAACTCAACACGTCGCATGTTGTGCCAGTAGGCAACGTTGCCATCAATGAGCAGCATGACTGGGGGTAGCAGGACAGCCAGGATCTGGGCAGCCAGAGTCACGTAGTAGCCTGACAAGAAGGCCAGGGCCAGGATGCCATACAGCACGAAGAACAGCTGGATCATCAGCTCCCCTCCTGGGAGATGGTTCAGATATGCCAGTCGGTCCTCCTTGCTGTGCTGCAATGAGTAGGCCTGGAGACATACCATCCTCTAAGACTCTCCTCCAACAGGCTGAGATGCCCATCTGGGGAAGGCCACCCATGGGTTGGTGCCTGCAAGTCAGCCCTGTAAAATGGGCCACTAAGTCCTCTCTCAGAATGAGGACTCTTTGCAAGTAGGTGTATTTCCCCCTCTGACTACAGGGCCCCAGCAGGTTAAGCTGTATCTCCTCTCCCCCAAGGGCTTTTTTTTTTTTCCAGTGCCGGGAATGGAACATGTTAGGCAACCATTCTGCCACTGACTTACACCCCTAGCTCTTTTATTTTTTATTTTGAGACAGTGCTTCACTGAGTTGCTAAGGCTGGCCTCAAACTTGTGATGCTCCTGCCTCAGCCTCCTGAGAAACTGTGACTAGAAGTGTGCACCACTGTGCCTGGCCCCCTGAGGCTTCTGAAGGAAAGAAGTACATCTCCACAGTCACATGGTGGGGGAGGGTCCCCACCTTTGAATATACCATGGAATCCCACATAGAGTTATGCATGAGGGATGTGATACCTGGCAACTAAGATGAGGACGAGTACGCGGGGCCTCTTCACGTACTCATCCACACTGGCCTCCCCTAGCACCAAGGAGAATCATGACTGGCTACCCTAGGTACTCCCCATCAGCTCTAGGTGGCAGAATCCCAGCTAGAACTCCACCAAACCTCTCCGGTCCCCTTTCCCAGTCCTCTGGATGCTGGAGCCATGAGAGAAAACCACCCTCTTGTTCTCCTGCCTCTCAAGGTTGGAAGTGAATGGTCAATCCAACTTCTCTACCCAGTGGCAATAATGTTGGGAAGAAGGGCTCTCAGGTAGTTCTGAGGTGCCTGGAGGGCTTTTGAGGCCCAGAAGCTGTCTGGGGCAACCTCTGACAGCCAGGCCATCAGCAAACCCTTGTTCTGTCTATCTTGCTGGGTTCTGTCAGGCCTGGGCTCACATTTCACTCCCAGTCAGGCACCTCCAACCATTAGAACCCCAACCTACCACACAGATGAGGTAGATGCCCAGGAACACCTGGCCGGTTGACTGCAGAGAGCGGCTGCGGGGTTTCCGACGATATAGCTCCCCAGCACCGCTGGCCAGCACCAGAAAGCCACCGATAATGGCAACTGTACGTGAGTACATACGGACCTAAGGCCAGGGCAAGGAGACCCCAGTCAGGAACTGCAGCCACCACATTTTTCCTGGCTGCCCAGAGTATGGAACTGCCCATCTCTATACATCTGATTCTAACTGATAAACCCTCTTATTTCTAAGTGTGGTTGGCAGATGCAGCAGAGATAGATATTTCCTTTTTACAGAAGTGGAAACTAGGGCCCAGATGGGTTTAGAAAATTGTCCAGTCCTACTGAAAGTAAATGACAGAACACAGATATCACACATTGCCCTTTTCCCCATCCCCTAGGTCTGGAGACTCAGCTGGTGTTCTTTCCTCTATACAGTATATAGAACAGAGTCAGAGAAGGGAGGGAGGAACGGCTGAACTCACCCTCCTGGAACTGTTCATATATCTGCCTCCCCTACTGGACTGACAGTCCCTTCCTTGAAGTCAGTCCTTTTTCCAACCTTACCTCCAAGCCAGTAGTGCCTGGCATAGATGCTGACATTTACAGGTTTAAAGGCTGCACTAAGTAATTATATTTCATAAAATTAGATGGTTGGACCAGACACTCACCAAGGTGCCTGTTGATGTATAAATCTGGGATTACTAAACTAATGGTTTAAAGGATTCTTAGAACTAGGTGACCTGGATTCTGATCCTACCAAAGAATGATGTAATATCTCAGTAAAGTCTGTTGCTCATCTCTGGACCTCAGTTTCCACACACTGAAGGGGAGTTTTGTACGATCTCTTAAGGATCTTCCATTTCTATCCTTTGTAATAATCTCCACAGCCTAAGGACTCTGTCCTCCCAGGCTTCACATCTGACTAGCACACCGCAGAAGTCCATCAAGTGCCCTGGGAATTGGCCTGAAGCTCCCCCTTTTCCATAGTGACAACCCTTCTGGGGCCAATATGCTCACCTTCAGCCAGTCCCCGTAGTGGACGTAGCCCCCGATGTAGGCGGCATAGGTGCTAATAGCCAGCTGGAGTGCTGCCCCCAGCGCGAACCAGCGCCGCTTCACTCCGAAGGACATGAAGCTAGCGCACAGCACAGCTGCCCCCATGTCGAAGTACAGGTAAGGCACTGGGATGTCGGGCTTCCTGCGAGCCGAGAAGCAATGAGGACAGAATAAAGCGGGGAAAGCCTTGAGACCCCTTGAGTTCCCCCAAGCTCCATTGCTCCCTCAATTGAAGGAGACCCTTCTCATGGCTAGACCACCGCATCAGATCCGGCCCGATGCCCAGACCAGAGCGCCCCCTCCCAAGTTCAAGGCACCAATTCCTCCCAGTCCAAGAGTGCCAGCTTCTGGGCCCCAACTTCTTTCCCACATCACTGCACCCTAGTTCTAGCGACAGGCCGAACCGCCCCCCACCGCGTTCGGCGGCTGCGTGGGCGCGCTCACCGGCGCGCTTCGGCTCTTTCAGCGTACAGCATGAGCTGGCTGAAGCAGCCCCAGAAGGGGCAGCGTGTAAGCAGCACCGAACCCAACTGCATGATCAGCTGCAGCATCCATCGTCTCGAACCTATCTTCGATGCCATCTTGGGAAAGGGCAGTCCGCCGCGGCCTCAACCGGGTCGAAGAGGCGGGCACTGGGATGGGCCACGCAACTTCCGGTCCCTTGCTTATTGCTTTCGACTGAAAACAACGCTCTCGCTTTTAGTTCCGAAAGGAAGGAGGCGTTCTAGTAACGGAGTTCAGGTTTCTACTATGCGGGTGTAGACTTCAGGGCCCCGCTGTGTACCTACAGAACTGAATACTAGACCAGAATAAGGAACAATGGGGTCAGAACCTCGGAAGTCCTGTATCGTAGCTTGGTGTATGGAAGCAAACTCATCTGTTGGCAGAACTCCAACTCTTGTGATGTTGGACACATTGCCTAAACTGAGATTTATACGTGGAATGGGGATAATGATGAGTTTTTGGAAATTTGTGACGATTAGTCCTAGAACATAGTAGGAGTTCAATAATGGGCATACACACAGAGATCTCAGAGAAAAACCTCAGTTTCTGTTTAAATTAAGGAGTCCTCCTGGCTCCTGCCGCTCAGCCTTTTGTCTCCTGAGAACAAGGAAATCTAATATGGCCGTTTGGGACACCGCAAATCACTCCATATCTTCCAGCTCCAATGCTCACACTGTAGCCCAAACTATCATTTTTGTCAGTTTAACTGCAGCAACCTTCCAAATGATCTTCCCCTCTGCCCCTTTGGCCTCCTCCAGTTTGTTCTCAACTCCTCTATTATATATTCTAACATCAGTTACCCTCCTTTGAATCACAGCACAAAGGCAAATTACATATTTGTGACACTTATTTATGACTGTCTTCCTCCACTAGATTGTGAATTTCATAAGGACAAAAACAGTGTCTGGTTTCTATTTATAGCCTCAGGGTCAAGTATACAAAATATACTCATTAAATATGTACTATAAATTAACAAAAGGTGTTGTCAGTATATTTAGTTCATAGTTCTCAATAAATATTTGTTAAATAGAGGCAAAAGTTCTGTGTATTCCAGGGTTGCCGCCACAACGCTGCCTCCCATCTTCCTGCACATACATGTACTCTTTAACACTGAATTCACCTCCACAATATTGAAGATCCTGCAGGTACCCCTAGTGGGTCACTTGATTCAGGTCTGCTTCCAATTCCCTGGAAGGGGTTCATGTCCAAATAGCATTTCTTTCTTTTTTTTTTTTTTAATTTTTTTTTTTAGTTGTAGATGGGCACAGTGTCTTTATTTTATTGCTTTGTATGTGGTGCTGGGTTCCTGAGGATCGAACCCAGGGCCTCACGCATGCGAGGCAAGCGCTCTACCGCTGAGCTACAATCCCAGCCCACATTTCTAACCAACTTAAAAAAAAAAAAAATCCCCAGTAGCCAGTGACGGCTTATTATGATTTGGATCTTTAATGCCTCCTCCCCCCAAAAAGTTTATGCTTTGAAAGCATGGTTTCCAATACAGCAAGGTTCAGAGGTGGGGCATTTAGAAAATGATTCAATTGTGAGGGGTGTAACCTATCAGTGGATTAATCCATTTGATGGATTAATAATTTGGACTATGGGGTGGTACTTAGGCAAGTGGGGCATGACTAGAGGAGGTAGATTACTGGGGAAGGGGCCTTGGACTATATCTGTCCATGGTTCCTTCCTCTTTCTCTCTGCTTCCTAGCTGCCATGAGCTGAGCAGCTTTCCTCCATCTCACCCTTTCTGCCATGATGTTCTTCACCTTGGGTTCAGAGCAATGGAGTCAGCCAACCATAGACTGAACCTTTGAAACCATGGACCCAAAATAAAATTTTCCTCCTCTAAGTTGCTCTTGTTAGGTATTTGGTCATAGCAACAAGAAACTAAAATACAGCTGGAGGGAAAAAAAAAAAAAAAGAATCCTTTTTCACATTTCACTTTTAAAAGTCACTAGACTAGCCAGGCGCAGTGGCACATGCCTGTAATCCCAGCAGCTCAGGAGGCTGAGGCAGGAGGATTGCCAGTTCAAAGCCAGCCTCAGCAAAAGCGAGGTGCTAAGCCATTCAGTGAGACCCTGTCTCTAAATAAAATACAAAATAGGGCTAGGAGCCAGGTGCAGTGGCTCAAGCCTGTAATCCCAGCACTTAGGGAGGCTGAGACAGGAGAATCGCGAGTTCAAAGCCAGCCTCAGCAATGGCGAGGCGCTAAGCAACTCAGCGAGACCCTGTCTCTACATAAAACACAAAATAGGGCTGGGGATGTGGCTCAGTGGTCGAGTACCCCTGAGTTCAATCCCCAGTACCAAAAAAAAAAAAAATAGGGCTAGGGATGTGGCTCAGTGGTTGAGTGCCCCTGAGTTCAATCCCCGGTTCTTAAAAAAAAAAAAAAAAAAAGTCACTAGGCTAAAGTTTAAGTATATCAGAAGGAATATGAGAAAATATATCCATGCAAAGAACTAGAAAATGGGATTGTGTAAGAGTAACTTGTGGGCGTGGGGAGATCTCTAGGCAGGAGAAATGAGGAAAAGTCCACGTTCAGTCATTTTTCACTAGGCAATGAGCCATGCCTGTGACCTCAGCTACTTGGGAGGCTGAGGCAGGAGAATTGAGAGTTTGAGTTCAGCCTGGAAAATTTAGTGAAACTCTGTCTCAAAATATTTTAAAAAGGGGGACTGGGCAATGTAGCTTGGTGGTAGAGCACTTACCTAGCATTCACAAGGCCCTGGGTTCAATCCCCAGTGCCGTCCTCACCGCCCCCAAGTCATTTTGCTTACCTCTGCCCACCAGATTTACCTTTGCCCACCAAAACAAATTAAGTTTTCTTCATCCTAATACAGGCACATGGCACAGAATCACTTTCCAATTGGTTTTATTTTTCCAGTCTCTTTACCCATCCCTGATTCAAGTGAGATGCACAGCCCTAAGGTGTTGAGAACAGGAATTATGTCCATAAAATAATTCTAGAAGCCCAGCTGGGATGTCCCCACAGGCAGTGGCCCATGCTCCCACCATAACATGAGCAATGTTTCAATTAAGTCCCCATCAGCAGAAGTCATTGATATGTGCAAAGGGAAAAGATAAAAGATTAAGAAACTCCTTAGTGCCCACTCTATGCCAATCCCTCTGGTTTAGGTTCTTTCAATGCCCTCTCCAATGAGAAGGGAAGGAGTACAGCCAAATCCTAGTATCTAAAGTTGGACAGATGCTGACATCGTACTAGGTCAGAGGAGAGGATGGGTAGGCTACCTAGACCCTGAGAAATCACCATAGCCATTCTGCCCTTGCCCACACTTCCTCATAATCCTGTCTGGGCAGACAACTGAACTTTTGAGGAACTTTCCAATCTCCCTTCTCTAGCTGCTGGGGCTCCCCAGCTACCTGGACCCACCAGGGCCCTGCCTGCACTTATACTCATCCATAACCACAGCCATGGTAACCAGCATGGTACCATGCCTAGCCTAGCACAATGGCATCTCAGACAGACAGAGCCAGGCCTCTATACTACTCAGCACAACCTGAAAGCAGCACAGACCCAGCACATGTCAAATTACCCAGGTTGGCGATATGCCATGTGCCATAGGTTACCTAGCTTCTCAAAGGCCCACTGAAGGTCACAGTAGCATTTCCAGGGGCTGTTAGACAACAGCAGCCATGTGCCTGCTGTCTCATTGTCTACCACTACCTTGAACTCCAGGTATTCCAGTAAGTTGTCCAAAATAGAGAGGAAGCCTAGTGCCTGCAATGCTGAAAGGGCTTCAGCCTGCACCTTGCTGATGTTGCTCCCAGCCAGAGAGGACTCCCAGGCCTGGAATGATGATGGTCAAGGCAGCACTCAACCTGCTGCAAATAGTTCCCAGTCATTGGAGCCAGCGTAGGCTGAAGAGGTACCCAAGGCCACTTGTACCCAGCTTATCCAGCTGGTTGTGGTTCAAGCTAAGTTGTTCCAGGCTCCCCAGATCCCAAGGCTGTACAGGTCCAAGATGATAAGCAGATTATGAGGTCCAGGAACAGAGCCCAGGGCAGCTGAGAAGTCCAGAGGCATGTTGGACCAGCTAGTTGCAGCTAAGGTCCAGCTGTTCCAGGAAACTAAGGCCCCCCAGAATCCCACCAGCCAAATCTTGAAGAACATTGTGAGAAAGTAACAGCACCCACAGTCCCCAGTGACCCTGGAAGGAGCCAAGTAAGAGGTGGCTGAGATTATTTTGATCTAGCTCCAGGAGCCGGATACTGTCAGGAAGCCTGGGAGGGAAACCAATCAAGTGGAGGACCCAAAGTCCACCACAGGCCCACAGTTGAGCAGGTACACAGTGCTGGGCACATTGTTGCCAGATTCTGGAAAAAGTCCAATACCACAATTATGGCTATGGCCATTGTAAGCAAGGAGTGGCCCATGAGGGGATGGGCTAAGAAATAGAGCACACAAGGATGCTGATGCTGTAGCCCAGCAACTCAGGAGGTTGAGGCAGGAGGATCATAAGTTTGAAGCCAGCCTGAGCAACTTTAGTAAGACCCTGTCTGAAAAGGAAAAGGGCTGAGGATGTAGCTCAGTGGTAGAGCCTGGTAGAGCACGCCTGGGTTTGATCACCAGTACAAAAAAAAAAGGGTGCTGACACATTTCACATTTATGTCTCAACTCATCTACCTAGAGTCACAAGAGTACAGTGATATTAGGGGAGAAAAATATAAGCAGATACCATTCAGGGTCTCATTGTTTACTGAATCCCTACATCCCCAATTTTAACTGTTAAGCTTCCAGCAAGAGCCATCTAAGCCTGAGACCTGAACATTCTGATTCCCAACCCTAGCTACCCCTCATTTTCTTATTCCTACCAGCATGAAAAACAGGGAAAATGGTTCTTTACTCCTCAGGGTCCCTCCTTATAGTCACCTCTCACCCAACCACTTTCCACAAGGTCCCAGGAGAAACTCCCTTCTCCTGCCCCTAAACATTCAGTTACACTCATATAGCTAACATTTGCAGAATTCCTATTCTGCAAGAGGAGAGAGCCTTGATTCTGGCCTGGTCTGGCCACTGAGGTCAGGGCCTCAAGCCACAAAATTGCAGGGTACTCACCTATATTCCTGGCAACATCTGCTGAGTGCAGCCCAAGCCCAGGAGTGGCAATGGAAGGAAAATCCCAGCTCTAGTTTCCTGCTACCTGGCCTTTGCCCAAGCCCTAATCTCAAGGACAGCAAGAGGACCAGCTCTCAGGGAAGCCTTAGCCCTGAAGGTGAGGATATAAGTTGACAAAATCCGCAGAACCAGCCAGGCACAGTGGCAACACCTGTAATCCCAGCACTTAGGGAGGCTGAGATAGGAGAATCGTGAGTTCAAAGCCAGCCTCAGCAAAGGTGAGGCGCTAAGCAACTCAGTGAGACCCTGTCTCTACATAAAACACAAAATAGGGCTAGGGATGTGGCTCAGTGGTCGAGTGCCCCTGAGTTTAATCCCTGGTACCAAAAAAAAAAAAATCCTCAGAACTTTGTGACCAGCATCCAGGTTAGCAGGACCTAGCACTGCCTTTCTAAGAGCACGTCCACACCAACCCCTTTTTCTCACTCTCTTCTGGAGCTTGAAGTCCTTGGGTGCCCTTCCTGGGGGGATATGAACGAGAAGTTTGGGAAAGAGTTGGGAATTTTTTTTTTCTTTCTACGCTAAGAAAACTGCCTCATCTGTAATTCACTCGGGTCTTCTCTGAGTACAAAGGAAAGGACTGCTTTCCCTTGTTCTCACAAGGCCAGAGGTCTCACAAGGCCACCCTGCTCCTCGAGGAATGCCGAGCACCTCCTAAAACAGGGTATTTGTGCCTAACTTTAGCAGTCTTCCACTAGAAGCACAAACATGTGCTTTCTTGTCTAGAATCCCTAGTGTGTTCACTAGCCCAGTCTAGCAAATTTTAGAGAATAATGGACACACAAAAGGGCTAGTTACAATAGCCAAGCATCTCATTAAAGGCCTCATTTAATACTCACCTGAGAGGTAGGGACTCGCACTGCACAAATGAGACTGATGGCAAGGCTAGTGAAGTTTCCAAGTCATACTGTTAATTAGTGGCAGAGATGAAATCTGACAGATCTCAATCCTACCATGCTGCTAACCACACTGCTCCCAACACTAGGCTACTGTTTCCCATGTTAGTCAAACATTCCCTTAAGAAGTCAAGGTGGTGGTGCAAGCCTGTAATCCCAGCACTTAGGGAGGCTGAGACAGGAGAATCACGAGTTCAAAGCCAGCCTCAGCAACGGCAAGGTGCTAAGCAACTCAGTGAGACCCTGTCTCTACATAAAACACAAAATAGGGCTGGGGATGTGGCCCAGTGGTCAAGTGCCCCTGAGTTCAATCACTAGTACCAAAAACAGGAAAAGAAAGTCAAGGTCTAGCTGGGCATACCACAGGCCTGTGATCCCAGCAACTAGGGAGATTAAGGCAGGAGGATCACAAGTCGGAGGCCAGCCTCAGCAACTCAGCGAGACCCTCTCTCAAAATGAAAAATAAAAAGGACTGGGCTATAACTCACTGGTAGAGTCTCTGAGTTTCACTGCCAGTACTACAAAGGAGGGAAAAAAAAAAGTCTACTAGACAAGCACAAAGTTGTGAATAAGGCAGATTTGTCTGCAGAACAGGAGAGCAGCTGAGCTACGCCAACCTAAGGCTACTATCATTCTTTGGTTGACCTCAAGCCTCTGAACTGATTTAAGTGATCAGGAAAAACTTGAGGATTTGCTGTCAATGATTCTTTTTTTTTCCTTTGTGGTGCTGAGGATCTGGTATACTCATGCAAGCTCCCTACCACTGAGCTATATATATATCCCCAGCCCCAACCATCAATGTCCTTGAAGAAAATATTACAAACACAAAGTTGCCAGAGCCTCAAGTGTAGCAAAATTACAATTAAGCCAGACACAGTGGTGCATGTCAGTAACACTAGCTATTCAGGAGGCTGAAGCAGGAAAATCACAAGTTCAAAGCCAGTCTGGGCAACTTAGCAAAGCCCTGTCTCAAAATAATAATAAAAAGGGCTGGAGATGTAGTTCAGTGGTAGAACACGTGCCAAGAAAACACGAGACCCTGGGTTCGATCCCTAGCACATCCTGCCCCCTAAAAGAAAAAGATTTTTATAAGTTCTTAGTGGTTAGAGCAATATATCTGGGGGCTAGGGATACAACTCAGTGGTACAGTGCTCTCCTAGAATGTAAGAGGAGCTGGGTTCCACCCCAGCACTGTAAATAAATTTTAAAAAAATATTTGGGGCTGGTGGTGTAGCTCACTGGTAGACTGCATGCCTCCCATGTGAGTTCAATCCCTAATACTGCCCAAAACAAAATACATTTAATAGGAATAAACGTAAAACTCTGCATTTAGGGATTCAAAGTCTACATCATGCAAGCTGAAGTTCTGGCCTAATAGCTGTCTTTGTGAGGAAGTCTGGGCAGATTTTGCTAATCGTATCAACTTAAGTCAATGATAGAACAAGTCTACCAAAAGAAACTAAGAAACAACATCCCTGTAGTGTCCCAGGCATTTCAGGGAATGGTTCCAGTGTCCTATGTGCTGAGTCCACACTTAAGGATAAAGAAAAGGGGCTAAGGTTGTGGTTCAATAGCAGAGCGCTTGCCTCGCATGCATGATGCACTGGTTTCGATTCTCAGCCCCACATATAAATAAATGAATAAAATAAAGGTCCACTGACAACTAAAAAATATTTGAAAAAAAAATATTAAAAAAAAAAAGAATAAAGAAAGGATCCTGGAGCTGGGGCTATGGCTCAGCGGTTGAGCGCTTGCCTCGCATACGTGAGGCACTGGGTTCGATCCTCAGCACCCCATAAAATAAATAAAGATATTGTGTTCATCTACAATTAAACAAAATATTAAAAAAAAATCTTTAAAAAAAAAAAAGAAAGGATCCTTCAGGGATCATTTCACTGGAAAAAACCCAGCTTACAATAACATCTGTCTATTTAGCAACTCCTCTGCCTCTTACCCTGGGTCTGTCAAGAAAACGAAAAACCCAGCTGGGCTCAGTGACGCATGCCTGTAATCGCACTTAGGGAGGCTGAGACAGGAGAATTGAGAGTTCAAAGCCAGCCTCAACAATGGTGAGGCGCTAAGCAACTCAGTGAGACCGTGTCTCTAAATAAAACACAAAATAGGGCTGGAGATGTGGCTCAGTGGTCAAGTACCCCTGAGTTCATTCTCCGGTACCAAAAAAGAAAAACTCTAAAAGAGCAAAGTCTAGCTTGCAAGAGACCTAGGCTCTAACCTCAGTCCTAATGAGGTGCTGCTTAGAGGACAAAAGGGCACAGCCTAGCTATTATTATATGCTGCCTCCTTAAGTTGTGAACTCCCATAAATGGAAGTGTCCAAGTAAGGAAAGTCTTGTCAAGGATTCAAGGATGTGTACAGAGAATCTTTAAAATGGGGAGGCTGAAATGTAGCATTTACAGAGATCCATAATCCTTGGTATTTCGAAGTACTGGGAAATCTAAGCTTCCAGATGCCACCTCTGCTTCGTCCCTGGCACTGGAAGCATCCTGTACTGGCACACTGTCCACACACTGACAGGGTTGAGTTAAATGACTATATATCCTGCCTGTGGCCATACAGGAGGTGACAGCACTTTCAGAAAAGGCTTATCTGAACACAAACTGTAATGTATTTGATGAGAATATCCATTTATAGGAGTGAAGGTTCCATCACCATAATTACTCCCTTGCAAATACCCTCAACTTATTCCTCTTCCCCCTGTTGTACAGACTTATGTCCGCCCTAGCTATAACCAACATCCACTTCTGTGTCTGCATGAAAGTCACTCCAAATGACTGGCAGAGTCACACAATGGGTGCTTGGCTACATCCTAGAGCCCCCGGCCGCCTAAGGACAATCAATAATTTTACTACATGCCCCTTGCCCATTTACTCAGTCGCCAAAGAAACTCCCTTATCCTCATTGCCCTACCAATCTAGTCTCACCATGCAAGCTCATCTGTGGATTAAAACTATTTGGAAAAAAAAAGTCTATATTGAGAAAATAAAAACTTCTCCCCTTGGGGCTGGGATTGTGGCTCAGTGGTAGAGCACTTGTCTAGCATGTGGGAGGCACTGGGTTCGATCCTCAGCACCGCATATAAATAAAAGAATAAATAAAAAGGTCAGTCAACAACTAAATAAAAATCAAAGAAAAAAACTTCTCCCCTTGTCATTATGCCCTAAACAAAACAGTATAACCACTATTTACATAGAAATTACACTGTATTTACTATTAGACTAAGTATCCCTTATCCAAAATGCTTGGGACCAGAAGTGTTTCAAATTTTTTTTTTTTAAATATTTTTTTAGTTGTTGATGGACACAATGTCTTTATTTTATTGCTTTGTATGTGGTGCTGAGGATCGAACCCGGGCCTCACGCATGCAAGGCAAGCACTCTACCGCTGAGCTACTATCCCAGCCCCAAATTTCTATCAATTTTGCAATATTTGTATATATACATAATGATATATTAGAGACACAATCCAAGTCTAAACATTTCTTCATTTTGTATACACCTCACACACAAGGCCTAAAGGTAATTTTTTTATACATTGTATTTATTTATTTTTAAATATTTATTTTTTAGTTATACACAATATCTTTATTTTTATGTGGTGCTGAGGATCGAACCCAGTGCTGAGAATCGAACCCAGTGCCTCCCGCGTGCTAGGCGAGCACGCTACCACTGCGCCATAACCCCAGCCCCATTTTATTTATTTTTATGTGGTGCTGCTGAGGATCGAACTCAGTGCCTCACACGTGCTAAGCAAGCCCTCTGCCACTGAGCTAAAGCCCCAGCCCTAAAGGTAATTTTTATACAATATTTTTAGTGGACCTATGTTTTGACTATGACCTATTAAATGAGGTCAAGTATGGAATTTTCCACTGTGACATCACATCATTTCGGATTTTAAAGCATTCAGGATTTCAGATTTTCAGATTAGGGGTGCTCAAGTAATCTAGAGATGACTTAATACATGAGGAGCTGGGTGCTAGGTGTGGTGGTGCACCTGTAATTCCAGCAGCTCAGGAGGCTGAGGCAGGTGATCTCCAGTTTGAAGTCTGCTCTTGGCAAAGTGAGACCCTGTCTCCAAATAAAAATAAAAAGGACCAGGCATGTAGCACCCGTGGATTGGATCCCCAGTACCACACACATACAAAAGTGGCAGAGGGTGGTTGGGAGGTAGGGATGTAGCTCAGTACAAGGCCCTGGTACTAGGGGGGAAAATATGTGAGAATGTGCACATTTATATGCAAATACTATGCCATTTTATATAATGGACTTGAGCGTCCAGATTTTGGTAGTCAGCAGTCCCAACTGTACTGTCTTCTTCTTACCTCTAATAATGGAGGCAGGGCCACCTCCTGTCAGAAGCAAAGTCACTGACTCGCCATGAATTCCATCTCACTGTTTTCTCAAACATCATGACAAGGTTATTAAATGTCTGGCTCCAACTCACTCTTCTCTTGTAATGCAGCTGCCCATTTGCCATCTACTCTGTGGTGTCTCACAGATAGCACCAAATGACAAAACAGAACTATTTTTTCCATAATTCTCTGCCTCTTCCACTGTTTGCCATCTACTTAACAGTCATTCTTAGTTCCTCTGTTCCTCACCAAATGACCTCACATCCAGCCCATCAGTGAATTCTGGCTGGTGGTAAAATCACTGTTCTGCCACCACCTCCTGTGGAGCAGCCTCCTTGCACAACAGCCTCACAACCATTTAACCTCAGATTCCTTGACTGCTGAAAATCCTCTCCCGGCTGTCCCTCATACCAAGAACAGAATCGTCTCTGTACAATGGCAGGAGGGCCCTGTAGCATCTGGATCCAGCCTCCTACTCCATCATCTTGCCCACTAGGCTCGGCCACTTGCCTTCTTTCAGTTCCTAAACATCCCAAGCTCTCGTCAACCTCAACTTTAGCACTTTTTTTCACTCTGCCCAAACACTCCTGTTCAGATTTCAGCTTAAATCATATCTGAGAGGCCATTCATAAATATCCTATGTAGAGTGGTATATATCCCACCCTCCAGTAAGCAGAAGCAACAATTTTAAGAAAGGCCAGAATAAAGGAGAAATTTGACAGTCCACATTGTTGGTGTCTCCACTACAGACCCATAACAAGTTCTAGTCTACCACTGCTGGAGATGGCACCTAAGGGGTGGTGGAGGTAAAGAAGGTGAAAGTATGGGCTGGGGCTGTAGCTAAGTGGTACAGCGCTTGCCTCGCATGTGTGAGGCACTGGGTTTGATCCTCAGCACCACATAAAAATAAAGATATTGTGTCCATCTGTAACTTTAAAAAATATTTTTAAAAAAGGAAAAAAAAGAAGGGGAAGTTATTTAAGAAGTCACTAGGAATATATTGCCTTAGCTTTGTCTTACCCTTCCAGTTCAAAAAGAAATTGTTTCACTTTAGATTTTTCAATAAAACTATAAGTTACAGGAAAATAGGAGAGAGAAGGCAGGAAAGAAAGGGGCATACACTTCAATTCAATGTCTTTTCAATCTAGGGGGCCATTGCTGCTATTCTAACCAGTCTCCTTTGTATTCCATTCCATCCTGTACCTGGCAAACAAAAGTGAGCATACATGGCATCAGTTAGGAAGGTCAAGTGCATGAGCAACCCATGAGTGGTAAGCTTGGAGTTTTGTTCCAGTTCTATCACAGGTAGTTGTGACACTCTGGACAAGTGACTTGATCTTAGTGAACCTCATTTTCCTTTCTGAAAAGGAAATTATAGTAAGACATTCCTCAGGGACTTCAGGAAAGGGGCAGGGGTGAGAAGCATGAGAGACTGAGGGCAGGGATCCGAGACTTCACCTGCCTGAATGCTTTATGTTATTAATCTCACTTTATATGCCCTCTAAAGGAAGGTGTTTTTTTTTTGTTTTTTTTTTTTAAATATTTTTTTAGTTGTAGATGGACACAATGTCTTTATTTTATTGCTTTGTACGTGGTGCTGAGGATCGAACCCAGGGCCTCACGCATGCAAGGCAAGCGCTCTACCGCTGAGCTACAATCCCAGCCCCTAAAGGAAGGTTTTTAAAGCAAAGTTGGAACTTCTGGAAATTATCTAATTTCATTCCCTCATTTAACAATTCTGGGACCAAACTAACATTTAAATTAACACTTGCAGAGCACCTTCTAAGAGTTAAAATTTTGCTTATTTTTTGCAGTACTGGGAATAGAAGCCAGATCTTCGCACATGCTAGGCAAGCACTCTACCACTGAGGCACATCCCCAGTCCACATTAGGCATTTTAACCCTTCACATCAATTCTAGGTGATGGGTAATATTTTTTGTATTTGTTTTTGTTTTTTGCACCAGGGATTGAACTCAGAGGCACTTAACCACCGAGCCACATCCCCAGCCCTATTTTGTGTTTTATGTAGAGACAGGGTCTCACTGAGTTGCTTAGGGCCTCGCCATTGCTGAGGCTGGCTTTGAACTTGCAATCCTCCTGTCTCAGCCTCCCAAAGTGCTGGGATTACAGGCATGCGCCACCGCGCCCGGTTTAATTTCCATGTTTATAGATGGGGAAACTAAGGCTCAGGCAGGTGAAATGATTTATCCAGTCACAAAATGAATAGAAGTATATGAACCCAACTATTTGTCTCCAAAGCCCTTGTTTTCTTCTGCCTCACCATCTGCTTTTCCAACCATACTAACTCCACCTCTTGAATGGATTAACCTTCCTATACCATTTTAGAAAATATAACTAAGAAGTGTTTCCTGCCCATATCACTGCCACCTACTGTCCGTCTCCCATTCACAGATCTAGAGACTAACAGGAGGGAAATGAAGACACCAGGCACATGACAAGGGCTTCCCACCAAGCTTGGTTTTTTCACTACCTAAACCACTCTGTCTTCTTTAACTGAAACCCTTAGGTTCTAGGATCTGGCAAAGTTTCCTCTCCGTTTCACCTTTTCCACAAGTCTAAATTCCCATGTAGACTAAATTGAGACAGTTCTTTAAATCCATGACAGGTGAATGTAAAATTTACTTCTCGGCTCTTCTATCATCTGTGCCTCTAAGAAGCCTGTGAAGAAGGCTCTTCTGTATGGACCCGTATTTTTTACCCACATTCACTTGCACGTAACTCCAAACCCTAGACATCCCCTTCTTAAATAACACACTTTGCACTGTATTTCTGAGTAAGTTCTCAGATGTCGAAATACAAAGAATAAAAAGCAGAGAATCTAGAGGGAAAGGTTAAGCCAAACAGACTCACCTTCCCCAGGCACCTCAGATACCTTCCTCTAGGGCCTCTAAAGCATGCACAAACCCGAGACATGAGTGATGGTTAAAAAAATTTGGGTTTTATTGTTTTTGCTAAACAATACTAAAAAAAAAATTTTTTTCATTTTGAAGGCAGGGCTTGAATTATTTAATTTTGATCCATTTATTTAATTAAAAAAAAAAGGAAGGGGAAAGAGATCATGGCCAAAAAAATAGTTAACCCCCACCCCACCCCCAAAGCTCTAGCCAGTCACATGAGCATCACCCACATCCCACTCAGTGCCTGATATTCAGGTGGTAGCACTTACCCCATGAGACCACCCTGAAGACCCAGGGACGAGTGCCACTTTCAGCTCTCAGCAGATTAGTCAAACCAGACAAACTGGTGGGCTAAAGTCCAGAAATTCTTTCCAGGTTTTCTGCCCATTGGCTGAGCACATACAAACTATCAATAGCTTGTAAAATTTCAGGGGGTGGAGGCAGGGCAGAAGAGCAGGAGGATGGCAAGAGAAGAGAAACTAGAGGTCACCCAAGCTTCTTCCTGGGCTAGAGGTTCTGAATATAGATTTAAAGAGAGGTCAGGATAGACTCCAGGTTTCTTAGAAAAGAAAATCACCCCTCGAGGAGAAAGAGCTGAGATGTGCCATGCAAGCAGTTCTCTGCTTGCAGAAGCACAGGAGGAAGGGCAGCTGACTCTCCCACATGGAGAGTGGTGAGGAGGATCTTCTAGTACCGTGAAGTACAACAAAGGCAGAGGAGAGTCCTGAGGCTGGGGCCAAATGTGAGACCGGTATATATGTAAAGACTGAAAAGCTATCAGGAACCCTTAAAGCCAGATCTCATCTGCACACACTGGCTCTACAAAGTGCTGCAGGAGATTCTTGCTGTAACTAAGTCAAGTTAGTTGTCTTGGCTATTATGGATGGTGGAAAAGGGCAACACATTTTTTTTTCCCAGAGGGATGAGGTGGGAAGAACGGCCATGATCTAGTAAAAAGAGACCTGCAAGAAGCAGAAAATATTTAGAGAACATTTTAATATATATTTTCATATATATATTTAAAGTTAAGAAAAATAAAACTAATTCAAGCCATGCCCTGTGCAAAAAAGAAAAAAAAAAGTTAAAGAAAAAAAAAAAAGAAAAATTTAAAGTGAGACCACTGTCTGCTGCTCAGGTCTCAACTTAAGAATCACAGTCAGCTTGTTACTTTTATTTTGGAAGAAAAGATGTAAAAGTTTCTTTCGATCATTCAGAAGGCAAGTGTAGCCACTTATAAAAACAGAATGGCAGGAACAGACTAGGAAAGGAAAGTCAGAAGTCAAAGGGCAGAGCAGGAAAGGAATTTTTCAAAAATAAAATTAACAAGGTGACTGTTCCAGAAGGGGGCTGTGAAAAGGACATGGTGGACCAAAGTCTGTTAGTCAAGTAATGATTCAACTTTTAAATTATTCTCTTGTTCTTTTTTGTTGGGTGTTTTGTTTGTTCAAGTCTAAGATTTGGAAATGCTGACCCTTTGTTAACAAGAGCCAACAGGAAATATAGGATCCCTTCCCTCCCCCGGCCTGCCTCCGCTGAAGCCACCATCACTGCCTCCTTGGCTGGATGCTGGAAGAGTCCTCCATGTGTGTGGACTCAGGATGACAGAGCAGCCTCCTTCTGTGGTTGTTGGGCTTGTGAACGCTGCAGTATCTTTTGGCTTTCCACATCTCTAAAATGTTTTTCAACCTGAAAGAGACCAAGCAGCCAAATCAGAAAAGGAGATGGGCAAGCAAGGTCTCCCAAACAACCCAGCCCAGGCATCAAAAGCCCCAGCCCAGCTGTCTGGCCCATGAACTATGCATGTAGCACCTCTCTCTGCCCTCATTGTCTATAGGCCTTGCCAAGCCCGAGGTAGGCAGGAGCCTTTTATTTCAGCCATTTTTGGCAATTTAGCTAAAATTGGTTAGAAATCATTGAACTGATTAACAAAACATAAAATGAAGATTATTATGACTCAAATTCCTTCTTTCTTCTTTACACAAATGCTGAATTAAAGCTGGGGGAAAGGAATTAGTCTTTTAACTTTTTATCTACAACACTGGTCTCTCAATGTTTCTCAGAGCAAAAAATAAAAATCATAATTTTGAAATTTTAATTTTACAAATGTTGTACCCCAATCAAGAAAGTCAGGCAACATATGTAAGGTCAGAGATGCCAACGGTAACTGATTTACACTACTATCCCTTCCAAAAAGGGCATCTGGCCGAGTGCAGTGGCGCAAGCCTGTAATCCCAGCACTTAGGGAAGCTGAGACAGGAGGATCCCAAGTTCAAAGCCAGCCTCCGCAATAGCGAGGCGCTAAGCGACTCAGTGAGACCCTGTCTCTACATGAAACACAAAATAGGACTGGGAATGTGGCTCAGTGGTCAAGTGCCCCTGAGCTTAATCTCCAGTACCAAAAAAAAGGGCATCTGTAGCTAAGAAGAACCTAACCAGGAATGAGAGAAACTGCTCAGGCCCAGTACAGAATGGCCTGGCTAACTCTGTAAAGCTGTGTGGCAAAGGAAATGAGGCTGACCACTCATGTATTTCATAATGCCAGTGGTTCCAACCCCAAAGGAGTGTCCAAGTCACAGATGCAGAACCCCCACAGTACAGAGATGTACTGTCAGACAGGGCTGCTACAGGAAGCATTATGGATATAAAAGCATCATGTCCTGCTCTGATGCTGGAATGTGAAGACCAGGGAACCATCTTTCACTAGTCTTACAGCTCCTTTACTTACTATTTTGCGTACATGGCTCAGTGCACTCCCCTCTTTGCCTTTACAGTTTTCCACTTGATATGGGGGTGTAATAACAACTTCTTCCATGACTACGATGTTTTTTTCTTGCCATTTACAGTCTTTAATGCTAGAAGGAGAAGAGAAGAGATGAAAGGTTACCTCTTGGGGCCTGTCACATCTCCTGCCTGATGAAGAACTAACTCCAGAATCCTGAGTCCAAGTTCCCAGCTCAGCCAATAGCTAGATGACAGCATCCCAGAGAGAGGAGCCAAGATACATTCTCTGGGCACCACTGGCTAGGAAAGCAATGAAACTGATGTACATTTATCCTGGGGAGAATGCAAAATTGTTCCTCTGAAGGATCAGAGATGTGGAGAACCATAAAATATTTATCCAAACCAAATTCAGTCACAAATAAATAACTATACTCAGGCCACTAGATTCAATTTAGATAACAGTAAACATTTCTATCCAGAGTCAGACAGTATGTATTTTAAGCTCTGCAAGCCAGCTGGGCTCTGTCACTATGAAACTGCCACTGTGGTACAAAAGCAGCCATAGGAGATATATATATACAAATAAAAAGATTTGGTACACTGATGTAGTCTGCTCACCCTTGGCCTAGGGAGAAATACCACCTCTAGAAAGAACAAACTCAGCCGGTATAAACTTGGCCAGGTACAGTAGTGCATGCCTGTAATCCCAGCAATTTAGGAGGGTGAGGCAGGAGCATTGCAAGTTCAAGGCCAGCCTCAGCAATTCAGTGAGGTCCTAGGTAACTTAGTGAGACCTTGGCTCTAAATAAAAAATAAAAAACGCTGGGGATACAGCTCGGTGGTAAAGTGCCCCTGGGTTCAACCCTGGTACCAAAAACAAAAAAAACAAAAACAAAAACAAAAAACTCCCCATCTTACAGATTTGTACTCTGTCACTACCATCTACCATGGGAGCTGCTCCCCCAAATGACCCCAGGTATTTATCGGACAACTGGGCACTTGCCAGACTGGGAAAACCCATTCTAGTTCACACTTAGGGGAACCCCAGGGCAGCTGATGCTACTAAGAGAGTTCCTTCACATACGTGTAAATGCTCAGATATACCACGGTCTCACATAGCTCTGGTGCCAGCTGCCATCTGTGCACCAGATCCAGGGTTAAATAGGGTAACAGAATGCAGTGGGGAGGGCGGAGGTCAAATGTTCTAGTTTTCAGCAGTTAGAGTCAAATGACTTATGCTGGGACAAAATGTCTTTCAGGAGTGCTAAGATGGCCTTCTACTCTTCCTAACTCCCCGTTTCTCCCAATGTACAACAGGGAAAAGTGATACAGATAGAACTTTCCCATAATAAGACTGCATCAATTTTTAGAGAAAGTTGCCACTGTGATACAAATGCACACAGGTACAACAACAAAAAATAAATGAAAAAGAAATCACTAGTTCTGGGGCTGGAATTGTGGCTCAGTGGTAAAGTGGCTGCCTCGCATGCGTGAGGCACTGGGTTCGATCCTCAGCAACACATAAAAATAAATAAAATACAGATATCATGTCCATCTACAACTAAAAAAAAGCATTTAAAAAAAATCACTAGTTCTAAATTATGAGCTACTAAGTTTGGAAGGGACCTTTATGGATAATCTATTCCAAAAAGAAGTTTTTTTTTTTTTTTGTACTGGAGATTGAACTCGGGCACTCGACCACTGAGCCACATCCCCAGCCCTATTTTGTGTTTTATGTAGAGACAGGGTCTCACTGAGTTGCTTAGTTCCTCGCCCTTGCTGAGGCTGGCTTTGAACTTGCAATTCTCCTATCTCAGCCTCCCTAAGTGCTGGGATTACAGGCTTGCGCCACCGCGCCCGACTTCCAAAAGGAAGTTTTACAGACAAGAAGTTCAAGCCCAGAAAAGATGATTTGTCCATAATGACACTACTCGTTTCAAAAGCAGCAACAGCATTGCATCTCTGGATGCTGGAGTGCTGCAAATCTACTTCCCAGCTTCCCTGGCATACTTTTGGAAGTCAACCACCCAGAAGTCTGCCACTAGACAACATCACACCCAGGACAAGGGACCACTATGCTCCCCAACTCACGTCTTGTGAATGGTCTGGAAGAGCTGCTGGCCCTCTAGGGAGACACCAGCGCTGATTGCATAGGCCTGGCTCAGCTTCTCCTCCTTCTCTGTTCGTGCTTTGCTGGCAAGCTAGGATGGGGGAGAGAAAGACACTCAGAAAAGCATTCACCTTTATTCTTCCCAAGTCAGGACCTGAGCTGAGAAAAGAGGTCAGAAAAGACCAGTGTGGACAGATTCAGTTTTATCAGAGATTCAAAGCGAAACAAATAAATGTGGGTTAAATGCTATTCCTGGAAAACACCCCCTTCCTTCCTTATTTTTCCTGATTGCCTCCCATGTGCCAGACATGCACTATGCTATTAGGTACAGCCTGAAAGGGGTGAGGGTGAGGGTGTAGAGACAGACTATAAACAAGTAAGTAACAGCGTAAGACAATTTCAGACAGTGATAAGGGCTAGGAAGAAATAAAGCAGAGTAACATTATAGAGTATGACTGTGGTGGCTGAAGATAAAAGGTAATGCATACATTTGTATCAAAAGGAGAAAACAAAGAATGTTTATCCACTAGGGTACCAGAGCCTCAGGCTTAGAAATCAATGTGTAGCACACCTTCACAGACCAGAATTCAAGGCTCTCGAGGCTCTGCCTTGTCCAACACCGTCATCTGCTGTACTCACATGAGGCGGCAAGACTCAAACCTAACAACAGATATGGACTACTTCCATCTGAGCTGACAGCAACTCTGCCCAGCTGTTGGGGAAAAAGAATGATCTGAGTTCTACCTCAGTTCCTTCACCGCCCTCTGGTGGAACAGTCATAAATTGATCAAAAGAAGTTCTAGTAAAATCTGGTAATCTATTAAAATCTGGAAAATTTCTTCCAACATGGGTGGGTAACCTATCAATCTATCCTATGAACCCATACAAGTGGCTGCTATAGACGTCAGAAGTACATATTTGTGCAAGACAAAACAAATGTGCTAGACAAGGTGGTTAAAACAAATGAAAAGGCAGATAATCTGAAAGGCAAACAAATGGAGATTTTTCAGCCCCATGAACTTAAATAGCTGAATATAATGACACTGTAGCATATTAAACATGTGCAAAAACAATCTTTCCCCAAACATCAGCTCCTTAAACACAAAGAGGGAGTATACCATCAGCATGTTCTAATAGTACCTAAGTGCTTAGAATCCTTAAACATTTTTATTCTGCTTTTATAGAGACCCTTCAAACCATCAACCAAACATATTTCTATAGAGAGAAAAAGTAAACCAAGTTTCTTAATTCTTTGTTGGTAAAATGAAACGTTTTATTAAGGCTTGGCTTTGTTATTAAGAAAAGGAAGCTTTCAATTGAGTCACAGGGAACTGAGCAGATTCACTCTTGCTTTAGTTTCAAAAATTGTCTGAGGGAGGAGGAGATGTGAGGGCAGAAAGGCTAGCACAAACATATTGTCATCTTAGCCTCCCCAGGGAGAAGAGGAAAGCAAGGCAAAACTGTGGTGATTCGACGCCAGAGCTAACATGGTCTCTAGGACATGGACAAATACATTAGCAGCATACAAATAATCTTTCTGGCTTGGCCCCATTCTGGCCCCACCGGGCTAACCTTTAGATAAATAAATGAACAGGGCTGACAGCACTCTGAGTGGTGGCAGTTCCAAATGTAGCAAGAAAGCCCCATGGCTTGAAAGCCTTCAGTTTCTATGAGGAGAGAACTGCTGATGGTGTTTGTTGGTTTTGCATGGTACTGGGGATTGAACCCAGGGCCTCATGTACATGAGGAAAGTGTTCTACCACTGACCCATATCCCCAGTCCTGATGGTGTAGTTTAAGCAACACTTACTCAGGCACCAAAAAAACCCTGGTAACAAGAAAGGGTTTCATTGAGTCTTGTTTCCTAAGCAATGCCTTAGAAAATCCAAAACAGTCTCTAAGGAAAAAGGGAAAACTTGGAAAGCAGTGGATTTCCTGGACAGCAGCTAGTGGTCAGGCAGGGCTTCATCACAAGGGCCAGCAGCTGGATTTTACTGTGAAGTCTCAAACCCTTTTAAAAATGTTTTTCGGGCTGGGGTTGTGGCTCAGTGGCAGAGTGCTTGCCTTGCACATGTGAGCTACTGGGTTCGATCCTCAGCACCATGCAAAAATAAAATAAAAACCAAATAAAGATATTGAGTCCATCTATAATTAAAAAATATTTTTAAAAAAAGAATATTAAAAAAAAAGAAAAATGTTTTTCAACTGGAAAACCAGTATCATCTCCCACTGTTGGTCAAAGTTGCTTCTATAAAGCTGTGGTGGCTAGTAAAATGTCCATGTCACCTACAAAGTAGCTCAAAAACATATGAGAAGAGTTGGTTCAGGAAACCAGGCATCTATGCAGAATGTTTAAAAATGGAGTTGACAAATTAAGCTGGGAGGGGGGTGCTGGGAAAGGAGTCGCTTTTGAATTTTTGCCAGAGGCAGAATAAAATGGATATAAATCTCAGCCAGAATGATTATTTAGTTTAGACAACCAGAGTAAAATGACACATTAGTTATAGAACAGTGGTTTCAAAATATACCCCTTGTCCCACCAAATACCAACTGCACAATCTTGTCTGAAAGAAAAAGGACTAGGTGATGCTCCATTTGAACTCTAATGCAAACAAATCTCAAATGTTAAACAATGTCAGGGGGCACTTGGAACTTAGAAGAAATGAGTGCAAGCTGACTGTATTTCTTTCTTTTTTTGTAGAACTGGGATTGAACCCAGGACCTTGCACCAGCTAGGCAAGAACTCTACCACTGAGTTGGAGACCCTGGCTGTATTTCAATGCAGCCCAATGTCCTCAATTATTCTACCTGGACCTGCAATTAGGCTTTAGGGGCCTAGACTCACTGCCTGAAACCTTCAGCTATCAGTTCACAGGTTGCCTTTTCATAGCAATCTGAAAAATGCTTCAACCTGGCATTCAGCTACAGAAATCTGCTTTCACCAGGAGGAAGTTGTGCAAATGGGGTAAATTTCTCTCACAGAGGACCCCACCAATTAGGTATGAAGAAACTGTTCTACAAGTGTTTCCTCTCTTCAGAAGTAAGGGTCATAGGGGGAGGAAGATTACCTTGTTGTATTTTAGGCATACAAACTCATGCAGAATGTGGTTAGGCCTTCTTTTGTAGAGCAAATGATTATCATTCTACACTCAATTGTTGTAAAATCTCATTTTTTCACTTTGTTTTATAAATGACTGTATACCTATATTCCAAGTTATTAAGTTTTTGATTAATGTTAGAATGCCAGAGAGGAAAAAAAATAAAAGCTGCCCTCATTAGCAAATGTGTAGAGTGCGCCTTTTTAAGCTTGAGAAGGTCATCAGGATTACACTTTTTTTAAAATTTAATGACTATCACCCATTCTAGACCCATTTTCAAAGACAACATGCCAGCTGCTGGCCTTGCAACCATACAAAAAAGAAGCACCAACTAGATAGTTCTCTCAAAGAAAAAAAGGATACGCTGGGTTCAGGCAAACCAAGAAGCATAAACCTGCAAGTATGTGTTAACTAATGTGCATGTGGCTTAACTGAAATGACTGCACATGACAACCTGCACTTACCTGCCTTTCCTTTCATTTTGTATGATTCCCAGTGAAAACAAAGTCATTCCTTGTCTACTAACCAGTGCTTCCTCCAGGGGCCATTTTATATATAGCACCTTGATGTGGGCAAAGGAGAAAAGTGCATGAACTTGATACCAAAGCAAATCAGTATTAAAAGGCTTCTAGTTCTGCCTATTGCTGCATAACTTTATGAACACCAAGAATGCACACATATCTCTGTGCATTCAATGGCATAGAGGAGAAGAGGAAGGAGCCACAATGACTGTAAAATCATCATATGCACATCATCTTGTTATTTAGTTACCAGCTGTTTCCAGACCAGGTGCTGTGGGGAATCCAGAGGGATTCCTACTGCAAACATTTAACAGGCTAAGACAGCTGACAGAACAAGAGAAGCAGAGTCCAGAGACAAACCTGCTCCATGTGACCTACTGACTCCAACAAGCCACTCTCAGCTTGTCTTCTCTGTATATCTGGGTCTTCCAACCAGCTGCCCTCAGAGAGAGGTTAGAAGGCACTGCAGCTGCTACCCTGAAATAGTGGTTGCTGCCTGCAAGGCAGGGGAGGTGAGGGTCAGGGGGTGGCAAATCAGAGTGGTTAAGAACTATCATCCTGGGGCTGGGATTGTAGCTCAGCGGTAGAGCGCTTGCCTCGCATACGTGAGGCCCTGGGTTCGATCCTCAGCACCACATACAGACCAATAAAATAAAGACATTGTGTCCATCTATTAAAACAAAAATATATTAAAAAAAAAAAAAAAAAAAACTACCATCCTAAGAAACCTTGCTCCCCGCCTTTTTGATTCTGAGGCAGTCACTTGAAAGCCCTTATTCTTAGCTACCAAAAAACAGACTCTGAAAAATATTTCTTCCAAGTATCAATATGCCCAAGTCTCCTTGTTCCCCATCTGAAAGTTTCTGCTTAAAATTTTCTAATAGCCAGGCATAGTGGTGCACACCTATAATCCAAGCAACTCAGGAAGGCTAAGGTGGGAGGATCACAAATTCAAGGCCAGCTTCAGCAACTTAGGTTCTGTCTCTAAAGAATACATTATAAGGGCTGGGGTTATGGCACAGTGGTAGCACGCTCGCCTAGCACACGTGAGGCACTGGGTTCGATCCTCAGCACCACATAAAAAATAAAGATATTCTGTCCACCTACAACTAAAAAATAAATATTAAAAAAAAAAAAAGAATACATTATAAGTGCTGGGGGTGTAGCTCAATGGTAAAGTCAACCTGGATTCAATCGCCAATACCAAAAATAAATAAAAGTTTCTAATAAAATACTATTTTGATCCAGGCACTGTGGCATCCATCTATAGTCCCAACTACTTGGGAGGCTAAGTGAGGCAGGAGGATCATTTCCGTCGTTTCAAAAAAAGAAGAAAAATGAAAAGTATCCTGTTTCTTACAACCTTGGACAGCTGGAAACTCAAAAAATACAGTATACACTTAAACTTGTGTCCTAGAATTCATAATGATGAATCAAAATATTGAATCAAGGGCTGGGGGTATAGCTTAGTGGTAGAGTACTTGTCCAACATGTGGAATTCCTGGGTTTGATTCCCAGCTTTGGTAAAAAAAGCAAAAGAGAATACTCATCAAACAATCCCGAGCCGGCCATGGTGGCACTGTAATTACGTGACTGTAATCCCAGCAATGTGAGAGGCTGAGGCAGAGGATCACAAGTTGCAAATTCAAGGCCAGACTCAGTAGCTTAGCAGGATCCTGTTTCAAAATAAAAAATATAAAAGGGCTGGGGATGTGGCTCAGTGGTAAAGCCCCTCTGGGTTCCATCTCCAGTACTGAAAAAAATTTTTTTTTTCCCTATTAAACAGAAACCAAAATCACTCCACTTATAAATGGAGGAACTAAGGCACAACTATTAAGAAAGGTTCACGGAGCCGGGCGCGGTGGCTCAAGCCTGTAATCCCAGCACTTAGGGAGGCTGAGGCAGGAGGATCGCGAGTTCAAAGCCAGCCTCAGCAATGGTGAGGGGCTAAGCAACTCAGTGAGACCCTGTCTCTACATAAAACACAAAATAGGGCTGGAGATGTGGCTCAGTGGTCGAGTGCCCATGAGTTCAATCCCCAGTACCAAAAAAAAAAAAA
>PVHX01011810.1:0-32204 GCA_004024805.1 Geosciurus inauris
AAATAGATGAAATAATTGAGGATTTTAGCCTCAAAAATACAGACTTGGAGAAATATGGTGCCTATACTTAAATGCTTAAATTTTCTCATTTGAAAGAGAGGGCCCATTTGGATATTTTCAACAGGACAAAATTCTTCCAACAGGGAAGTAGCAAGACTCTCATTTAGAATTTAAAATATGAGAAAAAACTTTATAACAAGCTCTTCAATAAGGTAATTAAACAACAACATTGCAAGAGTCATTGAGAGTTTCTTTCCAGGTACTGTGTGACACTTTGTACGCATCATCTCCTTTAATGCCCTGAACCACTCTGAGATAAGTATTATTACTAGATTCATTTTACAGTTGAAGAAACTGAAACACACAAAAAATGTTAAATTCACTGAACTAGCAAAGGTAAACTCGATGAGCCCAGTTAGACTGATCCTCAGCACAAGTTCTTATCCATTACATTACAGCTACCTTGCTGTGGTTGTTCTGAAGTAAGTAGACAGCCAGTTTTAGAAGACCATCAGAAATCATGCTTGAATTTGGAGTGTCAATGATAATCCCTGAAAATTCCTGCCACATTTTCAAGATTCTCTGATATTGTGTTCCCTGTGGAAGATAAATTGATGTCTTCAGCCAAAATTTTCCCAGGACTCCAGCATCCATCTGTTGTGATCCTAAATGTCTGAAAATTAAACTATCAAGTAATGGAATGAATACAAACTGGAGGAAAGAGGGTAAAGTATAAAACATATTCCAAGGAAACACTTATTCGTTATTTTAGGACAAATCTTTGCTCTCTATCACAAGGTTGAGATGCAAACTCTGCCAGCACACAACACACAAACATGTTATCTGCTTAACTACCCTGCCTGTGTGGAATAATATGAATGTAATGAAACTAATTCATCCTGAATACGATAGGATATGTTCTTTTTTAGATTACATACTACAGAATGTTAAAAAGCATCTTGAAAGAAATTATATTTCTGAGTATATGATAGATTTAAACAGTTGTAAAAAGCAACATAAATCATCTTTATCCTTTCTCTGTGCACTAAGATAGAGATGTTAGATATTATTTAAGAGATTAAATGTGCAATTTACAACACTTGGAGGCCACTTGCATATATGTTATTAATACAGGATAATTTTATGGCTGTAAGAAATCTCAAATTCACACCCGAAGTATCTGAATTATCAAAACTGTTTACCACCATGTTATAGAACTTTTAGGGTCTCACAATACCCATGGATTCTAAAATATTCAAGGTTTGTAAAATAAAGCAACCACAGAATATTATCAGAAATACTTTGAATTTCAACAGTGACTTCAAAGAGGAAAAAGTATGATAATTACTAATTCATTTTCAACATTAGTTAATTATTTTTATATGATCACATGTTATATATGGTGATTTACTAATGTGTGCATTGGTTTTCCATTCAAAGATTCAATGTAAAACTATCATAAAGATTAGGAGAGGAAGTGATCCATGCCAAGGAAACCTGAGCATAAGCACAGAGATGAAAATATGGTTTTGCAATAGAGAATGATAAAGAAGTAACAGCATGTAAAGCAGAGGGTTAAACAGCATACAAATGTAAGGCTTAAACAAGAACTCTGTGTGTGTGTGTGTGTGTGTGTGTGTGTGTGTGTGTGGTTGCGCACGCATACATATGTCCCTGCCTGCCAGTGGGGAGAGAAAGATTTGCCCAGGAAAGACAGTTTATAGGAAATGTGAAATGATGGTATTGAATTTGCCTTTTTTTAGCACATTTCAAGGAGATACTGATGATAGAAACAGGATATTGAATCAACCCAATGACGCAAAGACAACTAATCTTCAAATATGCAAAAACATTTAGAAACCAACATGCACACACTTTGTATGTGGGACTAATGTGTGCATGGAGGGGGTGTTTTAGTTTAAAAAATACTCATTAAAGGCAATACATTCTAAATATTTTTCCCTGAGGTTGTATTAATCAAAATACATTTCTTTAATTGAACCGATAAGTACTCAGCATTTCTATAGTTTTGCTTATGCAGTTTCTGCTGATTTTGTACATTTACCTTCATTTGCTCAAGTTGTTCTGAAAAAAAAATGCAATGAAATTAAGAGTGTTTTAAATTCCTATCAATATCTTTTCTTCCTGGTTTATATTATAAAGAAATCATAGAGTTCATACCTATGTAATCCTTAATTAACTTATTAATAATGTATCTGGGGAGTAAAAAAAAACATGATTTCCCTAAACACTAAATTTTGCTCCTAAATTATCCATTGTAAGATATATTTTGTGAATACTGCATTTAGTGCAACATTAGTCACATACTAACTAGGTAAACCTCTTAATTCTTTTGTGTTCTACTAAGACATTTTGCAAAAAGTGTGACAGTGAAGTATGAAAAGACAGTATATAAGTATAAAAATTATTCAAATTTAAATGAACAGCACTTTAAACCACAAATTATGTTAACATGTCTCTGAACTTTATCTAGCATTTGAAATATATATGTTATATTATTTACAATTTTGCATGGAACGATAGGACATTTTCTTTAACTTTTATGCCAGAGTTCAAAATGTTAAAAAAAAAAAACAAAATGAAAAGACAGTTTAGATATAGCAAGCGAAACCTATGGATCATGAAGCAAAATATCTATCAATCCATACTGGCAGGTTTCATTTGAACCAGTTCATTAGAAATGCAGAAGTGGGAAACATGGTTTAAGTGTTACAGTCTATGCCAGCTCTTCATTATAATGCCTCTTGGCAGATAGCCAGTTTTGTCCTTACAATGGGAGCAACTAAATAACAAAGAAGATGCACCTGCCTCTGCTGGTTGATTTGACCTATGCAGTACCTCAATCTGCACAGCAACTCTCTTTGAAAGCTCTGTGAATTATTCACATATGCTACCTCATCTATCTGTGTGATATCCATTGAGCCAGATGAAGACTAATGTTATCACAATTTTCCAAATGGAAATTGTAAAATGCATAGAGATGATACAGAAAATCTGAGGAAAACTAGAATTCAGATTATAACATAAACCCCTTTCACTCTAGAATGTGTTATCTCCATGTGTTTTAGCCAGGTTGTGCGCTGTGGTCACACAGATATTTAGCATCATATTGATTTCAGCACATTGTTGGAGGTTAAAAGCATTATAACAGTTATGTTGGCTAATCTGTTACCTCTTATTGAGTGTAATGTTTGTGATGCTTTCCTAACACTACAAACACATTGAAAGAATAAGACAAAGTCTTACATGTGTTTTTCATGATGAAAATTATTTTTGCTTCTCCATTAGACTGTAAATCAATAAATAACATATGAAATGAATCTACTATAGAACATGGTTTAGGGTCAATTTCAATAACTTAAAGGTATTTCAGAAATGAACTTGTAGTGATCAATATACGTTTTTCTCTAGAGAGGCTTTTATCCTGATGCACTCATTTTCAACAAGAAGGAGAAATATGTCACACTATGAAAGCAAAGGGAAATTGGGTGATTTATGTGACTCTAGTAATGTTTTAAATCTTCACTTTGTGATGTTTTAGGGCAGTGTAATTATCATTCACCTTTCAAAATCTGTTAGATCTAAATCATAAAGCCATTATCAAACCACAAAGAACTATTTCAATATCTGATTTTGGACACCATGAGTCTGATAATTATCATTTTGGCAGTATATTTATGGAATTTAAATAGCAGCATGGTGCTGAATTTCATATTGATTATCTTCTAAAGTAAATAGCAAATATCTGTATAGACATTTATAGAAAAGCCATTCCCTGTTAAAAGTAGCAATGATCTTGTAAAATGTAAAAATATCAATTGTATTACTATGGTATGGTGTTTTGGGAGTTTAAAATTGTATGACTGTTAAATAGCTATAATATTAAACTGAAATTTATCAAAATATTAGTTTTCCTGACCAACTGGCAAATAATTAAATATAATACAGGCAATGCTTTTTTCAAATGATGCTGAAAGAGAAATATGAATTTTTTATTCATTTCATGAAATCTACAACCTAATGCATTGCCATTTCTGTGGAGTTATAATACTGGCATGTACAGTTAATATTTCATATGACTCATCCAACGTCTTTTTCATAGCTTCAGAATAATGTTCTTCAGTGCCCTCTATGGAGATCTTCTTGTCTCTGGAAGTGATCAAGTATGTCTCAAGTTACTAGTTTTTCAGTAGGAGGAGGCTCTCTGCCTGCAGTTGGTGAAGTTGACACTGGAAAAAATGTGACTTATTTTGTTCTGTCTACTCAGCCATCTGAATCCTTGAAAAAATTTAAAAGCTCTATGTTCATGTCTTCAAACAGTCATCATTGAAATTCTAACACCAAGGTATTCTGGCCTCACTCCTAAGGTAATGTCCCCTGTATTCCATTTAGACCTGAGATCATTCATCTTCTACTGATATAAGCCACCAAAAGTAAAAACAGGTCATTTAGATAGAGAATCTTAGAAGTAAGCAAGACAAAGGTGTGAAATAATAAAATATATGATAAAGAGTAATAAACGTTGAGAAGTAAACTTCTTGAATAACCTTTAACTGGACATTTGTCTTACAAATGGTAGATATTCATACAATGGTTTTGATCATTAGGGTCATTTAATATCCAAATACAGTTTAATCAGTGACTATGATATTTAAACTTAATTAAGAATGAATGGCCCTCTTTTGTGAATGCTGAGGGCGTTTAATTTTTCATGAGTGCTCTACATGATCCTGTCTCTACAATATTCTAATCTTTTCTGTGTGCTGCTCCTTCAAAACTATTAATGCAAGTATAATGAAATATAATAAAAGTCATAATGGAAACAATTTGAGGATGTAAATGCAGCCTCAGTTTATTTATTCCAAAACAGAGGCTTGTGTAGAAGTGCATAAAAACAGTGCTTTGATACCCATTATTGGCCTGAAATTTTATGAGAGTTAGAAGTGTCTGACAATAACTTATTTCCACTTGGTTTTGCATAAAAAGTACATGACTTTATATTAACAGACTAAGGCAAAGTGAAAGTGGCACTCTAATCTACCTCCTATGAGCCTATATTGGCAAAGCTTACTTGGAATGTCAGAGTCATCAGAGTGGCAATTAAATATGTTTTCACCTCTGACACTTCCATTACCTCAGTTTACTTTTTATCTGTGATCCCAGGGACATGGCACCCAGTTAATAAATGTGCTGGATATCATTGATGTGGAAGTTTTTATTAATTGCTCTAGTTATTTGATAGTAACTTCTATATAGAGCACAGAATCATACTTTATTACTCTGTAACTATTCAGTCCTAGATTTTTGCAATTTCAAATTTATAAAATAATGCTTTTCTCTTATGCCAATCATATATGGTAAGTGGATCAAGTGAATTATGATTATTTTGTAAATGAACAAATTAAGGACTAAAGATGTTAAGATATTTTCAAAGATGAACATCAAGTTTATGTTAAGGCAAAAAAAAAATGCACATGTCCAGTTCCTGGAAAAGTTATCCTTTCATGACATCATCCATTCAACTCTGAAGATAAAACAGGTAGATCTGGATTCATAGATTTTTTTTTGTTCAATTATTAACTTTGAAGAAGAAAAGATAAGACTGCATCATGAGGTTTGTTCAAAGAATAAGCAACAAATTAGTCTCTGTATCTGTGATTCCAAATTTTAATGTGGACAACAAAACGTATTCCAATTGTCCATTCTTTAAGTGTAAAATCTCCTCTTATTAATTTTGTGTTCCCAGCGCTTAGCAAGACACATAGCCAAAAATAGGAACACAATGGATTCTTACTGTTGAAAAAAATGGTTCATTAGCTCTATCCTTAGAGGGCAAATATTATTTCAGCATTTCAACAGAAATAAAACAATACTACAAGTCAGGAGACTCCTGCTCTATTTCTCTCTCTTTTCAGTGTATTTTTGAATAAATTTCTTATCTGTGCTTTGAAGATAATGATGCCAACCTTTTTTACCTCTCAGCATCTCTGTAAGGATTAAATAAAATAACAGGAGAATTCTTTCTAAAAGACTAAAAAGAGATACACAAATATAAATTATTTCTCTGTGTTTGAAACACTGCACCTATTTTATTCCTGATAATATGTTCCTAGAAGCATATTTTAAAGGCTCTGATAAAAATATTTAATCTATGTTGACAGGTTTATTATTATTTCTAAGAATTTTGAAATGAAAATTTATAATTACTTTTATATATGTTAATTTAATCTATATTCTAAAAGCTATTTATGAATTTATATAACAAAACATGTTCATTTTAAAACTGTCTTGTACTAACTGAAATTGGTTAGGGGTTTTTTAAGAGCTAGGGTTTTTCTCTCAAAGAATACAAAGTTTGGTGGGAATAATGAATAATATTAGGGAAAATGCAAACAAGAAGTTGTATATTTTCAATGTCTTTTGCTCATTTAGCAAGATAAAGCAATCTGAATACTAATTATGACATGATCACAATCTATATTTTCTTCACTAAGCAGTTCTCACCAGTTTTCCCCAAAGATATATTTAAACAAGAACATGTATAATTGTCCTAAGTAATTCACAGGACATGGAGAGACACAAAGCTGGCCCTTGAATAGTATAGAATTAACTATCAATGCTAAGGAAATCCTCAATTGCATTCCAAGAATTTTACAGCTCTTGGTAGGGCTAACCTTCATTCAAAGCTCTGCCATTTTAAGTTGCATCTAATGTAACTTATATAGAATATATTGTCACCTACAAAGTCTTCACTAATAACACAAGAATTTCCAAAGGTACCAAAGTCCTCATTTCTTCAAGCCAAGTAAAGCAACAGGGTCCTGTTACCCATCTAGGTAGGTTATTGTCATGCCACAGACTGTGTTTAGGCTATCACCATTATCTTGTAGATGGAACTCATTTAGTCAGAAAAAGCCATAGCATAGTGAGTCTGGGGTTGGTGCTGGACAAGATGGTCCTGAAAATAAGACAGTGTTTTTTATCTTAAATCCAAAGGAGCAAACAGAAAATACAATCTGAATTTGAAGCAATATCTGCAGAGTTCCTAATAAAAATTTATACTTAAGAAACTTTTCTGCATATGAACAGTGAAGCACATGGGCAGAGAAGATCTGTTTAAGATGTTGTGGTGACAAGAAAATCTGATACTGCCAAAAAAGGTCCTAAAGTCTCCCTTAAAACTGGAGAGTAGAATCATATCATGTATCCTTATTAAAAAAGAAAAACACAAATCCAGCAGCTCTTGCATTTTTGAGCCTGGTTCATAGACATAGGCTGCAATTTTTTCCTTAAAAAAATTTATCATGGCAAAAAAGTTCCAAATGAGATGAGTAAAGCTCAGAGCAAAAGAACAATATGTGGTCCACACAGGAAGTTAAGGCCTTGACTAAGAGAGGCCCCAAAACTGGTAAATAGAATAATTATAATCTTGAATGCTAGGCTTGGATAAAGAACAAAAATAGAGTGGGAAAATTCAGAATAGAGATCCTTCAGATTTAGACAGGGAAAAAAAGAGAAAGAAAGAAAAAAAGAAAAGAAAAACAGATTTGGGAACTAATCAGAAGCCCTTGATTTATTCCGACATAGAACAAAGCAGATATGGAAAAGGAAAAAATTATTTTCCTACTCCCTGTTCCTCAGTTCTGGTAGTTCTAATGTGTTCATATGATTAAGTTAAAACTAAACAATATAACTGGGCAAACCATACTGAAAACCATGTAATTACACTATTGCAAGACGATGGAAGCACGAGAAGAGAGGGCACCTCTATCTTATTGTAATTGAGGAATTAAGCAAGTTCTCAAGAGAATGTGCTAGGAACAACATCCTGAGATAGGGAAGAACTGCCTGGAATAGTCCAACCTTGTTCCTGCCCCTCCTAGGGAATGGAATGTCCTGTGCTGAAGAGGAGCTGCCTGGGACATTCCCAGCTTGTTCTTCTCTTCTGGAAGCAAGATGTCCTCCAAAGTTAACCCGTGACTAACATTGTTTCTGAGATATATAACTCGTATTTGGAATGCCTCTCCGACTCCCTCAGCTGTGAAGCAGTGAAGCATGTCAGCCAAGATTCCATCCACCCCAGCTAGTTCCCCTGTGCTTTGGCTCATAGTGAATTATTTCGTCACCTACTGTTTATTCTGCCCCTTGTACCCTATGTGGTCCTGTAACCTGTTGCTTATGAATGTGTTCTGCCTCATCAGACTCAGACAGGTAGATAAGCAGTACACAATGAATCTGATGCATATCTCCTACTATTCTGAGCGCTTACTTTCTATTGACATATGAAATATAAGTGGTACTGAGAGGCCCATAATCACAGAGTGTGGAAGATGTATGAAGTTAGCCACTCTTTCAGACCATGAGTTTAAGATTAAGAGAAATTTTATTATTAACTATTATAACCTCCATTTAAAAGTAAATTATTAAAATTCCCAGTTCCTAAATTCTAATAGAAGTAAACTGGAATTTACTGAGCCTGATGTTTATTTACATTTCTAACACAAATTTCTTGATGCATGTCTTCATTGCTTCTCATCTAGAATATTAAACTACCTTTACAGGAGTTGGTTTGAAATATTTTTTGTACTTATCTGATGAACCAATATCTTATTATACTCATAAAATAAGTCCCAACAGTATAATTTCCCAACTCAGCAAGCTTCAGTACTCCCAAATACCAAAATTTAACATGAATTCTTTTCCTCTAAAATATGTTCAGGTATTTTCTCCCATTACTTAAGTCCTAAAACTCAAAACAGTATTTCCATCACCCTTACACTAAACACCCTAATTTCCCTCATTTTTCATTTTTTCATACTCTTCTCTTACTCTAAGATGCCTATCCTCTAATTTCAAACACTTAAAATCCTACCAGTTCTTCAAGGTTCATCTAAAATGCCCCGCTATCTGATATTCTTCTGAGTCTCCAACAATGGATCTTCTCATTCTCTCATTGAACCCCATAACCTTGGGGCTTCCTTCTGCACCCATCATTTTCTGCTTTGATTAGACTCATGGGTTAAGACTGTCATATTCCTAAAGCATATAACAATATTCTTTTTAAAATAAAAATTATGCCTTCCTTATATTCTAGTTATTCATAATTTACTACATAGTACATGCATTTGGACACAGGGATAAATAACTATTAAATAATTAAGTTTACTTAAAGGATTAGACATTTCTACTTAACATTTGACTGCATATATTAACTTTTAAATTTGGACTCAAAATCTTGACACTTGAGTATTTGAGTTATTCAGTTTGCGTAGTTTCAGATAAATTATACATATCAGCCAACATAGAGGCTTGTGAACATACAAATTTTATATATATTTTAAAAATTTATGAAAACTAAGACACTCTAAGAATATCATTATATATATGCATGTATATATATTTAATAATGAAAGTTAAAATAGTAAAGAAGCATCATAGCACCTTCTAACTTTTCTTCATTTTGAAGTATCTCTCCGTGTTTAAAATTCAATGTTTTGTTGTCTTGCTTTGTTTTACCTTGAACATATATTTTTGGGAAAATAATGAGTTCCAGCTTCACTATAAATCAAAAATAATGCTTCTCTGAGTTCTAAAAGCATTAAAATATGAATGTGCTACTCTTTCATATTTGTCATGTGGAAGCAACTTATAACTATTGGTGAAATATTTCTAAGAAGACCTATAATAATCCATGTCATATTGTGCAACATATTTAAAAATAACTTAGAGAAATGTTGATATTGTGTACATATAAAGTGAGAAAAAAACTCTGTTTCAACCATTCCTTAATTTGTCAAAAAATCGAAACTGAAAATAATGAAAAAATGAATCAAATCCTATAGCTAAAAAGTCAAATCACCTTGATCCAGTTTAAGCATGGCTCTACAGTATACAGTGAAACATGCAGTTCTGAGAGTCAGTTTATGAGATATATTATAGGGAAAAGGGAAACCAGGCTCTAGAAGAAACTTATATGTCAATGCTTCTGGACTTATTTAAATACAGCATTCCCTGGAGCATTAAAAAATGCTCCTTTAGCTAGCAAATTACATGATTCCATTATTTTATTTATACTCTTTAAGTATAAAATATCTTGTGCTAGTACAGTATGCCCTTTCTCTATATACACAATTTGCCTTCATGGCTTTTTGAACATTGTGAGACAACATGAGGAGAAACTGCATTATACAGAGAAATATTTCTGGATGGCTCTGTCACTAGGATAATTTTTTTTTATTCTTGGTATTAAAAAATTACTATGGCCTCCAAACAAGGAGAAAATATGAAAGAGCTAATTAAAGAAAAGATGGTATTACTGATGATTCATGCAGATATTTGGTTACCTATAGAGCTTACAATAGTGACTGCCCTTCCACATTAAGGACCTAGTTTTGCTTTTTTATTTTAAGAATGATTACACAACAATACTTAATTTATTTAATAATAGTCAACATACTATCAAGAATTCTGAGATTGAAGAAAATTTAAAGCTAGTGGAAACAGCTAGTGGACATAACTGATCTTTAGAGGTAATGTGAACCTAGAAAATATAAATTATATAACAATAATGTAGAGGGTTGATAATGTTGAAACATATTGTGGAAAACCACATTATTTTCTATTTCTTCAACCCCTGTCCCTAGGTAAAAATTCAATTAACAAATTAACTGCCATTTTGTTATCCATTTGAATCCTTAAAATAAACCTCAGACTTTGAAATTTTAGTTATAGATTGTTATGGTTTGGCTCTGGAGTATAACACAAAGGGTTATGTGTTGTTCCTGCCCCTCCTAGGGAATGGAATGTCCTGTGCTGAAGAGGAGCTGCCTGGGACATTCCCAGCTTGTTCTTCTCTTCTGGAAGCAAGATGTCCTCCCAAGATTACCCTTGACTCACATTGTTTCTGAGATATATAACTCATATTTGGAATACCTCTCGGACTCCCTCAGCTGTGAAGCAGTGAAGCATGTCAGCCAAGATTCCATGTGTTGAAGGCCTGGTCTCCAATGCAGCAATGTTAGTGGTGGAGTTTTGGGGAAGTGCTTGGATAATGAGGGCTCTGATCTCATCAATGGATTAATCTCTTGGTAGATTCATAATTGAATATACTATTACTCACTTGTAGAAATTGTAGGAGTTGGGGCCTATTTGGAGAAAGTCAGTCACTAGGAACATGCTCTGAAAGGGTATATCTAGTCCCTTGGCCCCTCCTTTGTTTTCTCTATTCCCTGTCTGCCATGAGGTGAAAAGTTTTCTTCTGTTTGCCCTTCTACCATGATGCTCTACCTTCCCACAGGCCCAGAAACAATGGATCCAACAGGCCACAGACTGAAACTTCTGAAACCATAAGCCCAAATCAATCATCCCTCCTTTACATGATTTCCCTATGGTATTTTGTCACAGTAATGGAAAGTTGATTAACACATAGATGGAGACATTGAGGTTCAAAGAGGCTAAATTATTTGCTAAGGGTGATAGAATTTGCAGCTAAGCCTGACTAACAACCTTATTCTTGCCAAATTATAAAAATGCAAAGTCAAGTAAATGGAGTTAAAGTTCATGATTTGTACATTATGTGTTTATTGGATTTAAAAAGTAATATACCTATTCACATATATATATATGTGTATATATTATATATATATTTGAATTTTAAAATAAGTAAAAAAATGCAATATCTGTTCTTGAAACAGATGCAGAAAATATAAATGTCTAAAAAGTACCTAATATTCTACCACTATTGCATTCAGATGTATTTATTCCCAAACATTTGTTTTTCTTGTCTAAGAATACATTGATATACATATATACAATATTTTCCTCTAAGATACACTCTCTTTATATGAGGTTATCATGAGGTTTAAGTATAAAGAGTGGAAGTAAAGAACATAGTAAAGACCTGGCACAAGGTACTAATGTAATAAAAAGTAAGGGGAGATTTAAAACTACATAAAGATTCCCCCAAATGCTTCTGATTTTCCACCTTAGGGATTTCTTATCCTCTTTTAAATAAATTCCTTGTTTTACAAACTAATCCTGAATTTAGTCCCTGTGCACCAGAATCCTTGTTCAATCTACTACCAAATCTTGATCAGCATATCCTATTGCATTTCCATGTCTGCCTTGATGTTCTTACAGTCTATTCAGGGGTAGCAGCCAGGGCAATCCCTTACAACAGAAGCTATTTCAGATTTTATCTCTGCTCAAACCTTCCCTAACTTCAGATCTTTTTCACCCTGAAAGCCAAAGTCTGACTTAACTCTTCTATGACATCTTCACTGAATCTCCTGCTAACTCACTCCTCTAGCCAGATATGCCCTTGGGCTATATTATAGAGATGCCCAGCTTGCTTCTGGCCCAAGTTTCTTGAACTCATTTTTCCCTCAGTCTATACTTTCTTCTGACTTATTCTCTCTCCAAGTTAGGTCTCTTTAACATGTCCTGTCATCTACCATGACATGTTCCTAATCACTAAATAAAATACTAGCCTTCCCTCTCCAATTCCACACTTTCATCTTACTTTCAATATTTTCCTTCATAGTAGTTATCATCATCTAACATTTTATATATTCTTTGTTCCTTTATTTTCTATCTCCCCTTTCTAAAACTAAGATCAAGATAAAGGGATTTTGATTTTTTCATCAATAGTATCTTTTACTATTGCCTGGCAGGCAAGTATTTGTTGAATAACCCAGGAGATTCTTCTCACAGATATGATTTTCTGAAACAGGCTCTGAAGGATCCAGCTGAATTAGAACAGGAAGAAATGATAAAAGACTAGTGTTCCAGGAAGAAAAATAGAGTAGGGAAAGAAAGTACAGGTCTGTGCAGGTCAACAATGACATTTCATTGTTGTGGAAAGTGTGGACAAGAGTCATCATGGTGAGTCTGGAAGGTGAATCTTATTGGGGTTTAGAAGGCCATGGATGCCAGAGAACAAGCTGGCACTTGTTATGCAATGGGGAATCTCTGGAGGTCTCTACATAAGGAAATCACAGGATTGATGAGCTTTAGAAAGACTTGTCTTGCAGAAAAATCCACTATGGATTGAAAAAGAGAAGCCTGAAAGTATAGAGTCCAGAGCTTTAAATAAGCCATTCCATTCTAATACTTGATAATTCAGGAAATATCTCCATATTTTAATTTATATGTATCACAGCCAATGAGTGATCATCTTTAATATAAAAGATAGACAGAAAATGGTGAAAAATAATGCAAATATAAAAGGTAAACTCTCAAGAAAATAAAATTTTAAATAAAAGACTTAAACATCAAACAATATCTGAGTAATGTCCCATAATTGAAGCGTGAGTTTCTTATTTGACTAAGATACTTTACTGTCAAAATCTCTTTTCCCACTTAATATCTTCTCAAAACTATACAGTGAAAATTTTAATGTCCTTTAAGAAATGAGTTTCTTATCAATGTTTTATTATTATAAATTTAAATTAACAATGAATAAATTATAATTATAGTGTATAATATACAATATGGAATTGTAATTTCTAGATTCTAAGTAAAAAACATGAATTGATATTAAACAAATACAAAGGATATAATCCAAAATAGTGATCTATTCTTTAAGTCATGCATTTCTTAAAAGAAGCCTTTAAAAATACTTGAAAAATATCAATCGTAGAAATTAGACTTTTGAAATTACAAATGTTATTTATTGAATTTACATGACCCAACAGCCAATTGAGGAAGAATTATACATATAAAAGAAATTATTACTTTAAATGGATTTAATTCAGAGAAAGTATTTTTCTTTAATTATTTTTAAATGTGTATATAGGGCCTTCCTAAGTTTTTCTGATATTTCTTAATAGAGAAAATTTTTTTGATATTACTCTACAGAAATTTTTTTTGCTTGATATCAACAATCTTAAGGAAAACCTCTGTCAAATCTCTTGCATGTTATGTCATCTTTAACACTGTTACTCAGTGATTGCTTTCACTTTGATAGCATTTCAAACACTTTTCTAGGCATCAGGATAAAACAAGTTGAAAAGATGTTAAAAATATCCGTGCCTTCAAAGTTCTGAGTATCTGTCTAACATATGGGGCCAGAAAGAGAAATGATTTAAATATAATTTGTTAGGGTGATAATGAAAGAATGATCAGGTACAAAATGTCACTACCTAAGAAAGTAACATTCTTAGAAAAAGCACTTCTTACAAGTCCTAGGAGCTAATCTGCACCTGAAGAAAATGCTTTGCACAGAAAAAGAGAAACCCACCTGTGGCCTCTCTGGGATACATGATTTGACAGTAGCATGGGAAGGAAATCGTGTGACACTAACATCAACTTTCAAGCATCAGAAAACATCTTCTCAAAAAGAGACTTTTAGAAATCTTGTTGAATAGCTAATTAGGAGATGATGGGAAAATCGTATCTGAGCAAAAGCAAGAACGGAAGCAAAAGCACTGAAACATGAAATAGCTTAGAATGTTTAGAGAACTACAAATAGTTTAGTAATACTTATACAAGATTTGTGTCAGCTACACTGACTATTCATTTAGGGAATTCTATTCAAAGAAATAAAAATGTTTCTCAAATCTAAATAAAGTGCAGAAACCTTTGAATATGTGAAAGTGTTGGGAGATTGAGTTGAAATAAAACAATGGCATTATTTTATAAATAGGTAATCTAAAACTCTATCAAGGCCATAAAGCAGCACGAAAGTGTCCCCTACTAATAAGTGAGCATGAAGTTGGTTGTATAGTAAAACCTCTGGCTCCTATTGTTGAATAAATTATCTGATAAGATAACATATAAAACAACCACGAAACAATACGTTTTAGATTAATGGGGAATACTCTTCAAAGACATTCCAATCTGGCACTTGAGTAAGAGTGGTCTGTTTTATCTATAGAAAAAAGACCATTCCCAGACATAATGAAATACTGCAGAAAGTATGTTTTACAAATATGGAGAAACATGACATCTTCAACATCTTGAAAAATCTCTATACATATATAAATATTTATGTTTTTAAGAAAACAACTGAAGATGAATCTAGTCTAACAATTAAATTTTAATAGTTCATACTACATGAGAATTCAGAAGTCAGAACCTAGCTGTGATATAAAGGGCTAGTCCAATACACACCTTCATTGACCCCCATGGAGTATGGACTGACAGGATACACAGAATAAAGTGAGCCTGAGGTCTGGCACCTTACCTTACGCTGTGCCACTGCACTCAGATTCCCATATTATAACAGTCCGTACGGAGACGAAGCCACTCTCTATCTTTAATGCTACTACCAGAACCTGGCACAAAATTGGTGTTCAATACACTAAATCCATAAATTTCTAAATATCATGTTCTCTGTTAATCTATACATTCGGCAGATGCAATGATCAAATCTCTCTTCTTTACTGACGAAACTTTAGATACTACCACTATTTCTGGCACGCATAAAATGTTATCAATAAATATTAATTGAATGGATGTATCAATGTGTTATAGATACAAAACATCACAACGTAAGAACATAAGAAGAAACTCAGCCAAGAAAGATTCTTTCCCTTTATCTACCCTGATAAGTGGTCTCAATGGTGACTTAGTGTGAAAAAAAAAAGTGAGATATTATTAGATCAGAAAACTTTACCCTTGAAAATCAGTCTCTGCCTAAAGTTTGTGCCACATGTTGCAGACCCAATTGTGAAAAAGGAAAAAAAAAATTAACATAGCAACTTTGAAGTTGGTTTCTTGTTAAACGTCACTGAACCTAAGAATGATAAATACTGAGAAAATGTAACCTTTTATATGTAATAAATAAAACTAAATTCTATTATACAATATTCTCACTCATTGGTTGCATACATGGGAATTTTAAGTATACTTCATTGTTTCTCTAAAATGGGAAAATGTATATAATCAAGTGATACATGAAAGCATTCTTAGCATGGTCTTCTTTACTCAAGATTTTAAATGGGAAGAATGGTTGAAGCAGCAAAAATGTTACCAAAAAATGATATTCTCTATAGAAATTATCGTATATATCAAGATAATCATATATTAATATATATCCAAAATAATGATGTATGTGTGTATAAATATGTGTATAGTATAGATAAATGGAAAAAGAAGTTGATATGGATGGCTATATTTATATCTGTTTTGTCAACTCCTTTGTCATTACTTTTGTAATACATATATAATGAATATTACAGCAAAATAAAACTGAAATTTTATTTCTAAGAATCAGGATTTCATGACATCAATTAAAATGTTATATAACTTAGAATCAAACACACTGCTCATAAATAAAGATCTGGAAAAATAAGAACATTTTCAAATGAAAAAATATCTGTGATGATATTTTACAGAAATTGGTTTAATTACCTAAAGATTGGTAAAGAAAAAGATTGGTAAAAAAGATTGGTAAAGATTGGTAAAGAAAATGGGCACGATGGCCGATCCTTGTAATTCCAACTACTCAGGAGGCTAAGGCAGGGGAATCACAAATTTGAGATCAGGCTAAGCAAAATTAGTGAACAAGTATCTTCCCAAAGTAACCTTTGGAATTTCTTAAAAGTTTGATTTTTATGTTTTTTTTTTCATTTGTTTGTTGTTTGTTCCCCAAAAATGAACCTCTTGGGAAGATTTCTGCAATCTGCTTATAGAAAATAAATTTGTAAATATCATTGATGTTTTAGTTGTCATGTAAACATTTAATAGTATAATGACTAGCATATTTTGGCCTCATTATTGTTTAGAAATATTCATATTTAATTTTATTAGATATATGAAAATATACACTAAAATATTTACTTGTTTTTATTATTATGAATTATTATATATACAAGGTAAAAAGTTTCAAACTCTAAAATAAAATACAATGTCATTTGATTTTCTCACCATAGAGGGAACTCCTATCTACCCTTATGAGTATGTGTCCTTTCAGAAGAAAATAAACTTACAAATATGCATTTATGTGTATCTGCATGTGTGTATATATTTTTTTCACACTAAGATTAGCTAAGTTATGGTTTGGATATAAGCTGTTACCCAAAAAGTTCATATGTTAGTGCAGGAATGTTCAGAAGTGAAATGATTAGATTATAATAGCTCTAATGTCATTAGTGGATTAATCCATGGATTAATCATTTGAATGGACTAATGAGTGTAAACTGTAGGCAGGTGGGGCAAAACTTAGAGGATGTAGGTCACTGAGTGTGTGCTGTTCCTGGTTCTTCTCTTGTGCTGTTTCCTGGCTGCCTTGAGCTGAGCAGCTTGCTTCTGTCATGCATTTCCACCATGATGTTCTGCCTTACCTCAGGCCCAGAGCAATGGCATTGGCCAATCATGAACTGAACCTCTGCAACCATGAGCCCAAATAAACTTTACCTCCTTTGAATTGTTTTTCTCAGGTATTTTAGTAACCACCTCTCAAAGTTGACTAACACAATGCTATACCCACCATAGCTTCCACTCTCGTGGAGCCATATGTTTTGGACAGTTTTCTTTATCAATAAGTATATAGATATTTGATTTACTTAAAGAGGAGCACAATATTTCATTAAGAATATCTACCTGCCCATTACTGAGGAATATTGAAATTGTATAAAGTTTTATAAAATGTTTTTCTAATTGCAAGCCATTTTGTAATAAATTCAATTGTAATTATATTTAATTTGTGCAACAGTATCCACTGGAGAAATTTCAGAGTCATGCCTTGATATTATTACTTTTTTATAATGTTGGAGTACAATATAAAACACTAAATGAAGAAAAGAAATCTGTAGTTTTCTGTCTTTTCTAATTCATTAATGTATCTCTAAATATCCATCACTTAATCATAATGAAAATAATAAAGCAATCTGTACCTTAGAAAACTATGAGCACAAGTACCACTGGATAGTATATCCTTGAAGCTGCTTCATTAAAAACTGACAGATGATTACTTGTAATTTAAGGTCTTTCATCTGGAAATAATCTATTATTTCTAAGAAAAAGGAAAGGAAAAAATAAGAATCAGTTCTTTCTTATCCTCTAAATAGAATAAAATGAGGGAATGAGGAAAAAAGTAAATCGTTGGGGGGGAGGGTCTGATATAAAAGGATGGCCTGATCCAGTTTTTGTTTTTTTGTTTTCGCTTTGTTGCTGTTGGTTTAGTCAGACTCTGTACTCCAATTAAGGTTCCCGGCCGGCTGTAGAGTAACAGTATTTCATAACTCAACCAATCCTTAAACAGAATGTCACTTTTGTCTGTCACTGGTTATACTTCAAAATGTCAGGGTTACCTCAACTCTAAAGGAAGTCTTTAGAGTATTTTGCAACCCTGGGCAGAATCACACAATGAAGGTTTTGCCCAGATTGAAAAAGAAAGAAAAGACAGTGCTATTTTTATCTCTTGTTATATTCTATTTTTGCTGATAACCTTCCTACTCAATGTTTCTCTTCTCTGAATAGGTTACATGTGATCATATTACATTATAGCATTTCCTCCCTGTCTAAGATTCATAACAATCTGTTGCTGATTTTACTTAACTAATAATAATATTTCCACAAAAGGGTTAACTGCAGAAAAACTAATCAGCTATTAAAAATTGTCAATCCAAATTGATTAGAGTGACTAAAATGACAATGTCTTGGGCTCTAATTAAAAGACCAAATATTCTAAAGTATGAATGAAGTTCCATACTTAAGAAAGGAACAGAGGTTTATTTCAAAATTTGAATATCTGAAGCTCAAAGTATTAGACTGATATCAAAACATCTTACACCATGAAAAAGAGACTTTCATATTACCATCTTGATTACATTGAAGCAAACTAAAATGGAGATAAATATCCGACTGTTAAAGATGCTGATTCATTAAGAAGCCTGACAGGTACAATTAAAATGTAACAATTACATTAATACAAGTAATATTTCTTATAGTTGACAATTAAAGCCAGAGCTGATGTCAGCACTTATTTCCACTTATTTCCTCATGTAGCTTGAAGCAAAGACAATGAAAATTTGTTATTAGAAGTGATCATGAAGTCACTTAATACACGGTCCATACCCCAGTAAGTGCATTGTGTTGGAGCTCCATACAGAACACTGGAATGCCTGATTACTTCTCTGGTATATCACTAAATAGAAATGCAAACATGCAGAGATTTTTCAAATCCCCACAGGTACAAATTTTAGCAGCTTTGTCAAATAGAAGATTCTTTACTTAAGGGCTGCAAGAATACTGTGGTCCTGAGGGAAAAACAAAGAGCCTTGAAGGAGATGGAAGGCTGAGCTGAGCACTAACACCAGAGCTCACCCACAGCACAGCTGACACAGCTCACCTTGGCCAGCAGTTTACTTCCTTTAACTGAATCATTCCAAACAGTCAATACAAAATGAGGGCTTATCCCTGTGAAAAATGAGCTCATTATTATCAACTATAGTCTTAAAATTATAGTAGAAAATTAAGAAGAAACTTGATAATTGAGATTTATTACTATCAAAAAAGAATATAACTTCCAGAAATAAGCAAATCAAAATGAAGAATTCTATGCTTCAGAAGATGAAAAAATAAATCATGATAATGAAACAAAAGCTACAATAATTATTCAGCATTCCTATGATCTTTATTTTATAAAAAGACACTAAGACTAATGTCATATATAAAATTATATAATTATAATGATAGTATCATATATAATATTCATCCATTATTCTATAATTTCATTAGACATTGTTTTATAAAGAATGAAAGATGACTAATTTCCATAATATTTTAGCTTAGAAATTATTCATAATCTTCCTTTAAAATAAAAGATAATATGATAATATAACTATTAATAGTATAATATACAGCATATATATTATTAGAGATTCAGTATTTGAAAAAATAATAAGTTTATATAAAGTGTGTGTGAATTCATATTTTATATATATACTATATATATATATACACACATATATAATACATTTACATATAGTCTTAGTGTTCTACAGTAGTAAGTCAAAGCTGGAATTTATAAATATTGAAAGTATTAGTTAACTTCTCAGTGAAAAGCAGACAAATACAATTCCATTTGTAGTAAAATTCTATTAGACACACTGGTTTCAAATATCACAATAAGACTGGCTTGGCAATTTTTAACTTCTTTCCCCAAAAATAATAGAACTTGCTAAGGAATCTCAAAGCAGGAAAGACTATTATTAAAGCAATATATTAAAATTTCCCTCAAGCTCTATTGGCTTTTGAGTGTCAAATGTGGGACACAGAAGTGGCTTTTCATAGAAAAATAATTCTGAAAGGAAGAAAGGGAACTAGAGGGAAAAAAAGAAAATGAAGAAGGAAAGGACAAATAAACTCAAGCAATAGCTTCATTTCTCAGAGATGTTAACATGGTCCAAATCAAAAAATTGGGACTGGAAAGAACCAAGTAAAGTCCTTTGTCAGGACCCTTGGGAAGCAGTTGCTCTTTTTGACTTCTCTCCTACTTTCCTTTCCTGCTTTCTCTCTTTATCTGCCTTTCTCTCTCTTTCCACCCCTCTCCATGCCGTTGAACTTCCTGTTGTGATATGAAGCTGTGATGATCTACCCTTTCAAACCTGGGAGAGGAATCAATAAAGAAGAATTGCAGATGGAAGTTGGATCCTGGTTTTTTAACTCTTTCAATGCTAAATCAAGCCATGCCTTAAGATAATCCTGACATTTTTTGTGTGAACTAAGAAATTCTTCTGATGCTTGAGCCAATTTAGTTTGAATATTCCACTAGCTACTAAATGTATAATAGGTAAAACAAACCCATTTTCCTGCCTTATCTCTGGGTGCTGAAAGCAAAAATCTTTTGCTTGCAGAGTGCTGATTAGAGAGCCTGAACTCTAAAAAGCTGAGGACCATTGCATCACTCCATTTGTCTCCCTCTTTTGCATATTTACCTGCAAGTCTCAACTCCTCCATGAGCTGCTAGGTAGTTCATTTATCATTTCAGTTTAGAAATGGCAAATCATATCATTATATTGTCATCACTCCTCAAAATGAGTACTAACTCCATTTACTTCCAGCTCAAATGAATTCTCTCCAAGATGTACTAGTGATGATCCATCTACACATTACACCATAAAACAAAGATTTGTGTTTGTATTATGTGGCAGAAATTATTTTGAGAGAGCTACACTTCTTACACTCAATATGGACTATATTTTGTAGAGAACATATAGGGAAAGAGATTAGAAAAAAAATCTTCAAAACAATACTGCATTGTTTTTCAAGGGTTGTTTTCTTTTCATATCTCAAAGGCTGATTCTTTTCTGTTTCGTGGATTTCAAAACCTAGCCATCACAAATATTACCATTAAAATGTAAACACCAAAATACAGGCAAGTAGTATAAAAATGAAACTAGTTCCTTTATATCGCTACATATAAATATTTAGTGGTTTACAGCCACATCCTGAAACTAATAGATTTATTTATTTATTTGTGTCAATAACAATTAAACCCAGGACCTTGCATATGCTAGGCAAGCACTCTAACACTGAGCTACATTCCCTGCACTTTTTAAACTTTGAGACAAAGTCCCATTAACTTTTCCAGGCTGGCCTCAAACTTGTGATACTCCTCTTCAGCCTCCGCAGTAACTGGGATTACAGGTATGCACCATCACATCTGGCTTTTCTAAAACCAATATTTATTATAACATGTTCATATCAATTCATTTATTCAGTCAACACATCCTGAGAATATACTTGGTAACAAGGGTTATATAGATCTCTCAAATTTTCTGTCTTCATTTTAAAGTGCCCTTGAATCTATTTCTCACCTTTAATACGGATACTTCAGAGAAAATTTCTTATTCCATGTTTTCAAATTGTAATAGTACAGATAACTTAGGATTGAAGAAACATCACTGGAAAACTTCAGTCATTAATTACATAAATTGATTTTTCCCTTTTCATCTTAGTGAAACAACATGTACTATAGTCATATATTGATATAGAATATAGATACTCATATATATTTAATTTTCAATTAAAACATTTAAAGACAAAATAGAACTATTAAAGAGACAAGCACAGATGACAATAAGATCAATACAAATTAATCTCAAGACATATAAATTCAAGTTTCCCTTTCAAAAACAAAGAAAGTTACTCATTCTCCTCTATTTCTCACAAAACTAAATGGTGCATAAACAATTTCTTTCCAAAGCCTCTACCTGGTTTTCGTGTTTACAGTCACACATTGTTTAATTTCTTCAAAAGATCCTACCAACTGAATAACTTCAAAACCATAAACAACCTGGATTGGTCCTGCCCATCAGATAAATGATACTATGATTGTCATAGTTTTCCTAACCACATTCTAAAGACCATATAGTACTTGAGATTCTGCTTTCAAAATATAATCCCAGCTAGTTTAAAAATATTTAGGTATTCTAGACCTGTACCAAAGATTGCTTATACTTAATATATTTAAAAAATGTACATATTTATCTAGAAATAAAAATATTGCCTTGATATTGTCTTAATCAATTCTTTTCAGGCCTGATTTTCAAAACAGTAAAGTGAAAAGATATTTTTCAAGCAATCAAGCTATTCTAAACAAATGTAACAGTCTAGTATGTAAAATACAAGGAAATATATTTTTAAATGGAGCAATTGTATTATACATATGAACACATTGCTGTTATGCTTTACATACAATTGTGATTTTCTTACTTTCAACATATCTTAATAGAAATTTCTAGAGTTGTTTGAGCATTCCATTATTGGTCAGTCAACATATGAAGTGTTGGGAATTCATTATGTCACTTACTGGTCCTAAGCTGTTGAGATGGACATTAGCTCTGTTCTACAGACAAGCAAACTAATCCACATTTTTCTATGAAAATCAGTTTTAATGTACACTGTCATATGTAACACATGGAAGACATACCTGGTTATATTCTAATTCACTAGAATTTTTAAATAATTATCTCAACATATATAACCTATCCCATATATAACTCTAAACTCATAGTAAGAAATAACAGAAAGAACTGTTAATAAAATATTTAATATTCAGTATAATCTAGACATATTTTCAAATCTATAAAAACAAAATATCTTTGAAGGAAATATATAAATGAATGGAAAATGCATTTCCACAAACCTCCTCACAAATATATCTTTTACTAAAAGTGAAAACATTGAAGTCTACTGTACTCATTTCTAATGATATTTTTGCAAATAAATCATAATCAGAAAGTTATAAAATCATTATAATTGTACTGCCCCATGGCCTACACCCTGGACCTTATTATACCTGCAAAAGTATGTCAATTTCCTGTAGAGTAATTTGATACATAAATGAGAACATTATTAAATAAAATGAAGTGTACGTGAGGTCCCAGAATAAAGTAATTGTACAATCTAGATTTAATTTACAAAAGAAATGGATAGTAAATATGAATCACTAAAATATAATTAGAAGGTAAAATGAAATCTTGGAGAAATAAAAAAAAAAAAAATGTTGCACTGAAACAAACCAAGTCCAAATGCACCTTGAAGAAAAGCTTGGGCTGAAGTGAGTGGCATGATTCCTAGCATAAGAGGCCAAACTTTCCAAGGAAGCTTCTCTAATGTCCTGAGAAGTGGCTACATTAAAAGATCCACAAGTGGAAATTAAGATCATGTACATTCAGTCATGTTACAAAACATCCTAGAAAAGTACCTACTGTGGAATCAACAAACACTTACAAAGGTTTAAGGAAAGACAATATTATGCTTCAAAAGTAACTGAATCATAGATCAAGGATGTCTAGATATATATAGTCAAATTTCAACATGCATTTATTGAAACTACACACACAATTGTGATTTTCTTACTTTCAACATATCTTAATAGAAATTTCTATAGTTGTTTGAGCATTCCATTATTGGTCAGTCAACATATGAAGTGTTGGGAATTCATTACACACACACACACACACACACACACATAATCTATGTATACATATCTATTGATATGGGCAAGATTTTCTTCCAAAAGAGGTATCATAACTGGTTGTGTCCCAATACCCAAAGTAGGTGTCTCAGTTATCTTTTTCGATCCTTTAATACCGTAGCTTAAAGAAACAGTCATTTTATTTGTTCACAATTTACAGTCAACTATTTGGATTGGTCTCTGCTTGGTGGTTCTCCTGTTGCTCTGAGCTGGGGCCACTCACTGAAGTATAATTATCTCTAGGCTCAATAGTCTGGATGTTCTCAAATAGCCTCATGGATATGTCTGGCCATTGGTACAGGCTATCATCTGGGTCACTTGACTTTAACCAAGGCATATGGACTTCTTAGCTAGATAGTGATATCCTTCAGGCAAACAAGAATGGAAGCTATGTGGTCCTTGGAGAATAAGGCCTGGAACTTAGATCACATCATTTTGTCACACTTGTGGCTCAAAGCCAAGTAATGAAATCAATTTCAGAGAGAAAGGAAACAAACATCTATGTATTCTTGTGGAGAATTACAAAGAATTTGTGGCTATTTGGGATCCATCAAAGAAACTAAGAAAATAGATCACAGTTGAGAACACATCATAGGGTTTATTTTTCAAAAGATCTGTCCTGACAACTTGTATATCTAGAATTAAGCACCAATTTTGATAGACCACAATCAGGCCTCTCTAATTTGAAATTATGGCATTAATTCTGGTTGAAGGAATGAGTTTTTTAAACATGAAACACTCATTAAGGATCACAACAGCCTGCAAAGGAATAAGAGGTTAATGGAATGAAGTGCCTGGTTAGAGCCAGCATTTTAAAGACACAGAGATCTCTAAATTCTGTCCCATCCTAACAGTGCCACACTCTCTAATTTTTTTTGTACTAGAAAAAACATTAAAAGAAACAATTGCTTTTCTAATTAAATAATTAATTACAAACAACATCAAAACTCCCTAATGGTAACCATAAACCTTTTCATAGACTTCCAAGTACAAAATATGGCCGTTCACAGAATACCATAAAGGGAAAAAGAAATTAAGCATATAATTTATATTTACAGAATATTTGTCATCCATGAAGGAGGTTAAAAACACATACATGTGATAATCATAAAATAGTCAAAAGAAGCAAGAAAAAGAGAAATTGCCCAGGCATAGCAGGTATAACATCTTAATTAGAATCAGAAGTATTTGGATTTTGATTATATTCACAGAATCTATTAGTTGCATGATAATGAACAGGTTAAATTAGCTGCTCTGAGTCTTAATATGCTCCTGTGAAAACTGAAGGTGTCCATGACTAGGCTGTAGGATTCTTGCATGGGTTAGGGAAAAATCAGAAACCAACAGTGACTGGCAGTATCTTCTTATAAATTGATGAGGATAAGTATATGATGATGCTGACAATGCTTATCATCAGCATCCACTATGTATTATCAGAGATATATTAGTATGTTTCAGTGCTTTCCTCATAAAATGCATGGAAGGAAAGCCCATGTACTTCCTCGGTGGAGCCCTTAGATGTTCGCTCACATGTAACGATCTTGTTATTTTGTATTAAGTTCCTATCAGACAATTTGAAAGGACAATAGGAACCCTAACAAAATTTATCTATATGAGAACAAAAAAATGTTATCTAGAAAGGGAAGAAAAGCAAAAAAGGGCAAATGAAGCATGGGTACAAACTGCCTTAAATATATCATAGATCAGTCCCTGAAGGATTTCTGCAATCACTAACATATATAATGAAGACAAAGAGTCATTAAGAAAAGGTTAATTATATTTGACTTGGTGTCCATTTTGATAACTATGTGCATTCATATTAAATGTAAAACTTTTAATAATCATTTTAAGCATGATGCCTAAAAATAGTAACACTCAAGAGTATTGACAAGATGTCTCCTAAAGATTTGTTCTTCAAGAACCAGAGTAAAAGAGTTCTACTGTCATTTTCTCCTGCCTTTAAATTATTTTTCCTCTTGGTAGAATTCAGGCAACCTCATATGAAGCCTGAGGAAACTGCTAGGAGCCTAATTGTCAGTTTTATTTTTAAAAGGAGTTAACACAAATAAATGAATATTCTAGCAATCAATCATCTTAGTTAAGGGTAAATTAAGAGGCAAACATGGGAGAAAACATCAAGATTGATTCATTACTAGTACTGCTTTTCTGAAGGAATATTTGTTTCTCACTCTAAATTGAACTTTTCCCAGAGTGGCGACTATGCCATTTTGACTTTCGTATCTCAAAGGAGAAATGGTTATCAGAATATCTCAGCATGCATTAAACAACAAATATACATTCATTCTTTAATTCATTGAGAGAATAAAGAATAAGCCTCGAATCATTCTTGGCTACTCAAAAAGGCCATGATACAGTCAGTCACCTTAGGGATGAGATGAAAATTTTACTGTGTCTTGTTCTATTTTCTTGTTCTTCATGCTCATTATAAACAACATTTTTACAATTCATAAGTTAATTTTCTCTCAGTTTTTAGTGAAAAAGATATAATTAATTCAGTTGTTATGAGTAAATCAGATGATTTGAATGTTGAGAGAGTAGTCTCAAATATCCTAACTAGTGTCTAGACTTAGAAAAGCAAGCACCTTTAATCTTGCCACCAACTCAGATTGACCAGTTGTAGCATCTTGTAGATGTAAGTTAAAGACTCCAATGTCCTTAACTGAAAGAAACCATTGATCAAATTGTAATATCTGACAGGAGTGCAACATAGAGTGTGTTTTACTCAGCTTTTTTCACAGCTACAAGTAAAAGACCCGACCAGCACTATTGTAGAGGAGGAAAAGTTTATTTGAGGGCTCACAGTTTCAGAGATATTAGTCCAGAGAAGGCAAGCTCCATTCCTCGGTGCTGGGGCTGGCTGTGAGGCAGAACATCATGGTGGAAGAGTGTAGCAGAAGGAAAGAGCTCACAAGGTGATCAGAAGCAAAGAGACTCTATTCTCCAGATACAAAATATATACCCCATAGCCACCCCCCCCCAAGAACCACTTCCTGCAGCTACAAACCCATCTACCTCCAGTTTACAGTCAGTTATCCCATTGGGGATTAATTCACTGATTAGGTTAAGGCTACAACCCAATCATTTATCTTCCAAGCCTTCTTGCATTGTCTCACACATGAGCTTTTGGGGGAAAACTCACACTCAAACCATAACATGAGTGTTACAACATCTGCTTCCTTTCTCTGCTCTTAAGGCAAGGAAATAGTAGGCCTACTGATTTGTACATTAGTCAACCCACATGAGTTGTTGGCAATGGTACCATACTTCAAAGAAAATTGGAAAAAAAGAACCAGACAGTGTCAGAAGAGGGCAATGTTGGGGACTAATTCTAGCTAACATTTTGTTTGTTTAAGCATAAAAAATAAGAGGGCTGAAATAACAGCACATAGAAAACTGTCTCTAACCAGTTTAGGTCCAGGATATATTTAATGAAAAACAAGAATTGTGGGTGGGGGTTTCAAATCATTCAGTTCAAATATTCCAGGTAGTAATACTAGAATTGGACTTATTGTGTACCACTTTATTCCATGTTAAAATCAATTGGAAGCTATAGCATGTCAGAATGTGGTTCAAAGAAAAGGATAAAATCATGATACAACTACACAAAAATGGAGTAATCTACTATAGGTGAAGTGACTTTGAAATCACTGCAGGCACTTGAACTTAATCAAGATGACCACTTGGTAGGCATGCTTGAGAGGAAATATAAGATTTAATACATATCAGGAAGACTTATAACTTTCACAATTCTAGGTTCACCAGAAATTAAAATAAATTTAAATGTTAATATCTTTGGGTAAGTCATGCACAGTCTGGTGGGTCACAGATCATACATCTGGTGATTTCTTAAACACAAGCAAATTCTCAGCTTTGCACCTTCTGCATGGATTCTGAAGATATTGTTCTATTTGATTCCCAATCTGAATGAGTCTTAGTATTCTTGGAACTCTGAAGTTGTATGATCCCAAGCACAGGATTCAAAGCCATCTATTTATCATCTCCTTTAGAATTATTTCTTTGTGCTCTTGCTTGTTAATGACAAGATGATAAAGATGACAATGATGATGATGATGATGATGATAAAAGCTAAGTACACTGTATCACTGAGACTTCCAGTCAATTCTGTGACATATCATTAACCTCCATCTGCAACCAAGGAAACTGAGGCTCAGAGAGATTAAGAGACTTATTCTAGGTGTACAAGGCTGAGACACAGGTATGTGGAAAACCAAAATTCATGCTTCTAACCACTGTGAAATACCAAACCTCAGAAACTATGACGATAGTTTCCCAATTTCCCTTTTCTCCTCTACACAGAATGTAAAATAAAACACCAACGCATAAAATATCAAAATAGGATAAAATATCAGTTAATATCATTAAGAAAATACTCTCTCTGAGGTCAGAATCCAATGTCCAGTCTTCAGTTACTAAACTACATGACAGATGAACAGTCAATACATAGTAAATATCCTATATAATTAATATAAAAAAACCACACTTTTAATGTAAAATTAAGCATATTTCCATTGAATATGACATTGAAAATTAAAATATCTGTTGTAGTGGTATCATGATATCTATCCACATAGACGATGCACCATTCATTGTAGTGCTCAATATTGTCACAGAAATGATACACATTTTAATATTGTTATCCAAATGCCTAAGCACTAATAAAAAAGTCCAATGTATATAAATCTTTAACAACCTGGCCAATCTTCACACTATGGGCAAAAACAAAACCAAAAAGGGACCTAATTAACAAGAAAAATACCAGAGTCTGTACTTCCAAAGGTGATGAGAAAGGTGGCCTTCAATAGTGTATAGGTGATATGCTTTCCCTAGTAAGCCACTTTAAAGAACATCTCCTGTAACTTTGGAGGTGATAGCACTATGATCCATGAAAATCCTATTTGAATACACACATGAGGTTGGGGAGATAGAGCATGTGCTTAGCATGCACAAAGTCCTTCTTTGATTTTATGATATCAAAAGAGAAAGTGATCCAGAAAACAAATGAAGTGGATCCTTCAGGGCTCTTTTTCACTTTTTCAAAAGAGATTCATAGGGTAAAGTGGAAGAGAATAAGATAAACAACGTGGTTTTGACTTATATTCTTGACTAAATATACTAGTTCTGATTGAATATATATTGAACTTGTTAGTTTTCTTTCAGTCTTTTTCTAAGAATTCAGAAATTGTTCCTAGAGTTTGTTAAAAGTATACTTTAATCATTGACCTTATTACTTCTGTTCTAAAGCCATTTTTGTTGCAAACTATAAAATAGATTCAATTTTCTTTCAGAATTCTGGAATCATTTTTACAAGATTATAACATCAATTCCAAGATATTTCACTGAAAGCTTTAAAACACATATATTTAAAGTATTGTATATACTGTTATGGTTTGGGTATTAGGTATCCCCATAAAGCTCATGGGTGAGATAATGAAGAAGCTTTAGAGGTGAAATGATTGGGTTATGAAAGTCTTAACCCAATCAGTGTGTTCATCCCTTGATAAGGATTAATGGAGTGGTGACTATAGGCAGAGTAGGGTGTGGATAGAGAAGTTGGATCCTAGGGGTCATACCCCTTTGGGGTATGTATTTTGTGAGCTAAGCTTAATCTCTCCTTGCTTCCTGGTGCCATGTCACCAGATGCTTTCCTCTGCCACACTCTTCTGCCATGATATGCTGCTGCCTCATCTCAGGTCCTAAGGAATGGAAGCTGTCTAAGGACTAAGACCTCTGAAACCATGAACGCCAAATAAACTTTTCTCCTCTAATTGTTCTTGTCAGGTCTCTTGGTCACAGCAGCAATAAAGCTGATTAAAACATATAAATAATATATATATATATTCTTTTTCATATATTCTTTGTGAGAGTACATGAATATACACTTAAAGCAAATGCAAGAATAGCGTGGGTTTTAAGATGTGATAGATTTATCTTATAAGAATATATGAAACACTCAAAATGGTCAACTGGCATTTTCTTCCATTGTAGCCATGTGACTTAACAAATACTAGCTATCAAAGCCAATTTCTGAGAAACATTACAAATGTGGTTTGTAGTTTAAATAATAAAGTCTTTTCATGTACTTTACTTGATATCAGTAAAATGATAGTGCATTTATATAACCATGTAATTCCATTATAATTTTCTATCACTTGTTAACCCTCTTCATAATTACTGTTAAATTATGATATAGTTCAGTGAAAAGCATTCTGTCAGAACAGTATCTATCAGAACATGATGATATAAAAGCTTACAAGTAGCATTAACTATCTCTGAATTAAATTCTTCTGTCTCCTCTTATACTTATTGGGGGTTTCATAATATCATACAATTTATGGTGATAAAGCATAATAAAGATAGTTCACCTCTAATCAGAATAGCTCAATAATTATAAACATAACTTCACCATGCACACACCATATAATGGACAAATTATACTGCCTTGGGTTCTAAATAGTCCTCAATGATTGAAGGATGCCATAGGAATAAAAATGCAAACTTTCAAAATAGAATAAGTAGACTCATTCTCAAGGTTTATTGCATAAGGGAGAACTATGAACATGTGTATCACCGGAATGATTTAGCAAATTTACTCATTAGTCATGTATTCTAGGGAGTCACACTCACATGAATGAGGCCTAAATTTGTATCTTTACTTTACAATGAACCATAAAACTTAGAACTGATTATATGAGAAATCTGGAATATAATGTGAATAGTTTCCATTCATAAGTAAACAGAGAATAAAATCATTGGAACAAGATTAACAGGTCATCTAGTTAAGCTTTTAGAAAGTTTCAAGTAGTTTTCTAACTTCTGATCACAACATAGGCAAACATGCTATCAATGTTGTTTACTACAAATTTCTCTCTAAATAACTGAGTAGTTATTATGTAGTAGTTTCACATACCAGCAAGAAGACTGTTACATAGCTTCAAGTATCTCACCCCAACCACATAAGGACAGAGCAACAATATCAGCAGAAAGCAAGATCTTAATTTCACCAGCAAGAAAACTCAGCAAAACTACCAAGCCAAAAGTGCTTCAAGCAGCAAGAGGAAACAGCACTAGTTTAATGGACAAAGGGAAATTATTCTCATTCAGGAAAGATGAAAGGTAGATTTAACATATGATGGCCATTTAAACACCAATGTCATAACCAGACTGTTTTACTGCCAAGAATCCATTAATGGCAGAGGAGACAAAAATAATTGGAGAGGGAATAAGGGTGGGGCAATTCTCCCTCAGATGACTGTAGCTCCTGCTAGCTCTCTTGAGAAAAAGGAAAGAAATTACTTCTGGCTGGTACCAGAGATATACATTGATGAACTCCTCCCCCCAAAAAACCAGCACAGGAATGTCATATTTCAAAACTGAATGCATATACCATTATATATTTGAAGAAGGGAAAGGGGATTCTAAAGCATAGACTATTAGTATTGCTCAAGGTCATTCTCCTCTTAAAAAAGAGAAAGGGAAAAATGAGTAAAAGAAATCATCTAGGGACAGGAATAAAGTGAAAACTTGCACCCAATTATCTGCACATGTCTGTTCCCATGCGTGTCCTGACTTTCCTATTGTGCTTTCCTCCTTAATAGTGACCAAAAGTGGGCCAACAGGATGAAGCTCTTGCTGGGAAATTCCCTATCAATTCCTGACAGTCTTAACCCATCAGTGAGACAAGCTTATTCTATGGATAATGCTTAACAAGGGAAATAGATCCAAATCTCCAAACTGGCCTTGTCTCTAGACAAGGGAGAAGGCAAGAGTGGCAGAACTCTCCCATTTATTTATTTATTTTTATTTTTGAGGAACTTCTATATGTGCAAATCTGTGCTCTATTTGGTTATGACATTTAACCTAAATCTAATCTATATCAATGAATGAATTTTAAGCTTGAATCACAACATAAACTATATTTAGGCTTCTGAACATTCAGCATCAGGTTTAATGTATTTGTTCTTCCATCCCTAAAGACGAGTGCACAGACAAGACCAAACTTGCAAAAAATTGAATCTTCGGTGGGAAAAAGGCCAAAAGGAAGTGAAATGAGGAAGGAGATGTGGGGGGGGGGACCCTTATTTTCTAAGTACCTATATTCTTCACTAGCATTCCTTTATTTTTGGTTACCCTCTAGATAGGTATTATTGATTTGCTAACAAATATGAGTATGGTTTCATTTCTATTGCAATAATACTCTAGGAAAATTTAAGAG